>JAIUZE010045339.1:0-71800 GCA_022085475.1 Heliosperma pusillum | reverse complement strand
TAGTTGAAATTTGCACCACCCACCAATCACCCTAGTCTCCATCCATAACCGCATTGGCCTCGGTAATCTGGTAATATCAATACCGTTCATAAACATAATTAAATCATAGATCTACGGAAAACAAACAAGGATTTAAAATAACTAAATGCACAAGTGACATTGTTGGACACTTACGAGTCAAACTATGTATATTTTAGCCACAAATGGCTCGAATTGTGGTGGTGGTGGTGCGGCCAGCAAGCGACATCGTGATCGTCGAGGTTGGTCGGAGTTGAAGGTTGAAAAAAGAGTAGTTTATCTCCAGGTAAGGAGGCGCATTGTTGGGTACCAGTGTGGTGGTCGCCGGCGTCTTGCGGTGGTTATCTCCGACTAGCAGTGGTGGTGGTGGTTGATGGGGATGTGTGTGAGGGTAAGGAAGATTAGGGGTTTTGTTTGCTTGTTTGGGGTTTATTTGGATTGAAATGGCCGTTGGATAACAAAAATAACATTGAAATGGTTGTGTCTGTGAGTTTATTCAAAGGCTCATAAGGTAGTTCGTAAGTTCGCACCGAACTATAAGTTCGCACAGGAGCCTGATTCTTTATTTCTCTCTCTCTCTCTCTCTCTCTCTATATATATATATATATATATATATATATATATATATATATATATATATATATTTTAATAGTGTTATTTTGTAAGGTTTTATAAAACAAAGGATCACATTAACTTATCGCAAAGTCGTTTTTATTATGTACAAGAGTTAACGCATTAATTATAACGACTTGGGTGATAATGGGACGAGACAACTCGAGCTCGCCTCGATTAAAGTCCGGCTCGCGCGTACTTGGCTCTAACTCGGGATCACCTCGATAACTTAAAGAGCCAAGCCAAACTAACGTTGACTCGACTAGAAAAGCTCGCGAGCGAAGCAAACACTTGTGATAAAATAATATTTTACACTTATTTTATAAAATATTTGTCATGATTATAATTTTGTATAACCATATCAAATATTTTTATATATAATTTTTTACTCTAGTATTGAAAATATCGAAAAACAAAAAAGATGAATAAACAAATATATACTCAGCTCGGGTTAAAGCTCGCGAGCATAATAATGACTAACGAGCTTAATTTTTTCAGCTCAAATGTGTTCGAGATTTGCTCAAGTTCGAGTTTTATTTTAAGTCCGGCAATGCCAAGCTCGTGATCGGCTCGTCTCGTTATTAACGACCAAATAACTCCCTCACCCTCTTCTCTCGCATAAGAAGTATCGCCCCCCCAAATCAACAACACCTCAATTAATCACAATTCACAAATCACTTCACAAATCCAACCAATTAATCTTCTTTCTCATCATCAATCTACTCTCATACACCTTAAAACCTCAGATTTCTTCAGCAATGGCGGCGATTTCGCTATCATTGTCGTTATCGATATCGCAACCAAAATCGTTAGCATCAGATCAGCTAGGGAGGAGTGAAATGACAGGAATGCCCTTGATTGAGCTTGGAAGACGTCGATTAATCAGCCCAACACGACGTCGTATTGGGGGAAATGCTGTGGTTGTGGCGAAACTTAGGAAGGTGAAGAAACATGAGTATCCATGGCCTGAGGATCCTGACCCGAATGTAAAAGGAGGGATATTGTCGCATTTATCGTATTTTAAACCGCTTAAGGAGAAGCCGAAACCGGTTACTTTGGACTTTGAGAAACCTCTTATGGATCTTCAGATGAAGATTGTTGATGTGAGCTCATTTTTCGATCTTCTACTCTTTTTGTTTCAGTCATTTGTTTACCTTCTATATTTGTTACATGAAGTCTTACTTGTGACGGTTATGAGCTTGTGACGTCTTACAATCCGTTTCCTTTTAACATTATTTGAATCGGTTACGAGTGCCATCATAACTTGTGACTGTCAGTCTGTCACAAGTAAGAATTTGTGTTATATTTACTGGTAGGAGTATTTTAATCAAAGGCAAATAAACACAAATTCTTGTTTTAGACCGACACTATCCGTCTTAAGGTTAGTCAAATACTAACACATGGTGGTAACAAAGGCAAAACTTTTGTTATTTTCTAGGCAGCAAGTGGGTGAGGCGATTTGGTATGTATTTTACCCGTCTTAAGCAAATAAATGATTGGGACGAAGGTAGTATAATATAACCACTTGCACTTGTTAAGTACTCCGTAAAATATAAGGTGTTTTTATTTCTGTGTGTTTAAGGTGACGGTTGGAGAGAAGGCTGAAAAGGGAAGGTCTTTACCTTGGCACTGATGTTAATGGGTTCAATAGTAGAATGCATATTTTTGAAGGGGACAAATTAGTAATGCAATAGTGTGACATTGAAAAAGATTGAGAATTTTAAATTAGAGGGTCATGGTCCATGATAGCCCCCTCGCTTCGTCACTGGTGGAACTAGGGGCTAGCAGGACTGTTCAGTCCGACGGTTGCCTTTTTGAGTCATGTAAAGATTAGAGTTTTAGTTAAAATTTCGTTTTTTAAGATTAACTTAATTCATTGATGGTTTGCGCCCTTGATAATTCTTGCCCCCTAATTAAAAGATTGAAAATTTTGAATTAGATGTTTGTGATTTTCATTGTTTAGGAGGTGATAGTCCCCTCGCTCCATCAGTGGCAGAACTAGGGGATAGTAGGGATGGGTGCCTCTTGGTCGTTGTAAAGATTAGAGATTTAGTTAAAATTTCCCTTTTTTTTTTCCAAGTTTAACTTGATATATTGATAGTTTGCTCCCTTCAAAATTCTCTCTCCCCTAACTAAAAAAGGTGGTTCCACCATTGTTTTTGCAGGGTTAGGTAGACATTTGATAAATGAAAATAGATTGAAAATTTTGAATTACTCGCTCCATCCAAATCATTTGTTTACCTTTGATTAAAATACCCCTTACAAAGAATAAAAAAAGTAAACAAATGATTGTGATGGACAGAGTAGATGTTTGTGATTAACATTGTTGGTGACGGTCCGTGATAGTCCCCTCGCTCCATCAGAGGTGGAAATAGGGGTTTGGAGTCTTGAACTTAGAAGGGACGATTTGCACTTGAGCAATGCTAAAGTTAGAATTTTAGTTAAAATATTTTTGCTGTTTCTTCCAAGTTTAACTTAATACATTGATAGTTTGCTACCCGAAAATTTGTGGCCCCCAACTACTATTTCAAATCCTGGTTTTACCATTGCTTTTGCAGGGTTTAAGTTGTCATTTGGTAGTGTTTGATGATCACTTACTAATGTGCATGTGTTTTTTTGTTGTCCGATTGTTGATGTACTCAATTATTTTGTTTGTAGGTAAGAAAAATGGCAAACGAAACCGGTTTGGACTTCACTGAACAAATTAGGTCATTGGAGAGTAAATACCAGCAGGTAAATTAGCCTCTTTTGAATTTTTTTTGGTGGCATTTCCCTTTTTATTTGATTGCAGTTCAGTTTATGTGATCTGTGAATAAGGATTAGTAACTTTGGCAAGGCCCTGTTATATATGCTTGGATGCCAACCATAATAAAGGGAGAAACAGTAGTAGTATGGGCTGTAAGAGTCATTGTGTAAGTACATCATACTGCCATGGTGAAACTTAATCATGCAGCCATTGTCGAATAGAAGCATAAGTATTATATTTTGATATCCAGGAGAATGAAATATAAAAAGTCAGAAATTTAGTTGGGACTTTCAAAGAGTTGAGATCAGTCAGTTATTGCCCTTTTTGGGGGAAGGGTCCATACATGGCAAACTGAAGAGGGCAAACATCATAATTGTACTGAAATGTAGAGATTCGGGTCGGCTAGTACCGCAGCTTCATCTTTCATAAAGATCCAGAGTGGGGAAAAAGGACCTAGAGTATATTATTGACTAAGTTATCCGTACATTTTCTTCCTGAAGCTGATCTTAGCCTCTAAAACATTTCAAATGGTACCCATTTACTTCTATCTATGTGAAATGCTATAAGCTGTCTAAGAACAACCATTTACCTCTTGTTTGGTACAATCTGAGGGGGAAGGAGGGTTAAGCTAAGGAAAATGGAAGAATGTTTTCTTTCAAAAATCTTTCTTATGTTGGAATGGTTTTAACTTGGCTTGTAGGAGGAAAAATTGATCCCTCCATTTTCCTCCAACGGAACCTACTATAGTACTATCTAAACAAGGGAAATTACATCCTTCAACTTTCCCTCCTCTGCCGTTCTTTTAATTTTTTTTTCCAATATTTGCAGCGTTCACCGTAAATAGTAGAGAGGCTACATAGCTTATATTGTATGAAAAATCATCTTTCTAACACAAAATGGGTGTTAGCTTGCCCCTGATACTTCATCATTTCTGGAGAAGGTAAGCCATGACGTGTAGAACAAAGCAGAATTATGAGAGTACCTACCGTGTAGAACAAAATAGGTGTTAGCTTGCCCCTGACACTTCATCCTTTCACTTGCGTTAAAAATACCTCAGTATCCCCGTTTTTCTTTTGCTGCACGTTTATGTAAAACCTGTTGACGCCTGTACTTAACAAGTTCGCTTTGAAACTTAATAGAATTCGCCAAACCAAACACAATATCGTTGGGTACAGAGGTTAATAGATTGATCTTTTGTCCAGCTGAGAATTCTTTGAAGAATCTTTTTACATTGCTTCCATACTAATTGCAGAACATTTTTGTATAGGCTTTGAAGGAGCTGTACCTGCATCTAACTCCTATACAACGCGTGTATATTGCAAGACATCCCAATCGGCCGACTTTTCTTGACCATGTCTTCAATATGACTGAAAAGGTCTGCCTATACATTTTTCCATGTACTTTGGTTAATCTCCAATAATATTATAGCTACTTGAATTACGTAGATGATATACTGAGTATCCAATGTTGCATCTATCTCAGTTTGTGGAATTGCATGGAGATCGAGCTGGTTATGACGATCCTGCGATAGTTACTGGCCTTGGGACCATAGAAGGTAGGAGCTACATGTTTATTGGTCATCAAAAGGGAAGAAACACAAAGGAGAATATTGAACGCAATTTTGGGATGCCTACTCCTCATGGGTGCGCTCTTTTCTACGTTAAAATTCAAATGAGTTATCAATATAACCTGACTGAGAAAGATGCCTAGCAATATTTATCAACACTTGCTTAGGTTTAATGGACATTTAGCCATATCAATGAATTACCATGATATTATGATTGTTTTATCCCATTTTTTTTTTTGACAATTGTGAATATCACATATTCAATCAACGTCCTTGAATCTGGGTCAGAGTCTCCATTGATTGAAGTGTACTGTATAACTGGACACAAGGATCAACAATCTGTTTAAGGCCTTGTTCCTTTGGACTGAAACTTTCTGAACTGAAATGAACTAAATTGAATTGAATGGAACTCAAGAACAAAAATGAACTAAGGGGGCATGAACTGAATTGAACTGAGATCAAGCCCAAGAGAACAGGGCCTAAACCTGAACATCAAGAAATTACAAGTTTAAATGTGAGCACGTTTTTTTCCGCAGATATCGGAAGGCGCTACGCATGATGTATTATGCAGATCATCATGGATTTCCCATTGTGACCTTTATTGATACTCCAGGTGCATATGCAGATTTGAAATCAGAGGAGCTAGGCCAAGTATGTATTACATTTATCCTCAGATTCCTCACCCCTTTTCTTTGTGATGACATTGTTGTTATTTGACTTCTTTGTCTGCTGTAACTGAATGCAGGGAGAAGCCATCGCTTTCAATTTAAGAACCATGTTTGGGTTGAAGGTACCAATTGTTTCCATTGTCATTGGTGAAGGTGGCTCTGGTGGGGCTCTAGCCATTGGATGTGCTAATAAGTTGCTTATGCTTGAAAATGCTGTCTTCTATGTAGCCAGGTTAGTTTCATAGGCTATGCTCGTGGTATTATACTAATGCTTCAGTCACCAGCATTCACCTTACTTTTCTATGCATGTGGCGTGTGCGTTAGCAATAAGTCATATGTTCTTGCACAAGACTCACTGTTTGTCGCTGTTGATTGGCTGTATTTTCTCATGATATATGTTGAACTGTATACTAAAGTATTTTCGCTATCTTATTCAGCCCAGAGGCATGTGCAGCTATCTTATGGAAGACTGCTAAAGCTGCTCCCAAGGTCCGTAAATTTTCTTCTTGTTTATTTGTATGGAACAGGAGTTGCTTGATTACTTACGACTTCTGCTGTTGTACACGCAGGCAGCAGAGAAACTGAGGATAACTGCACCTGAGTTGTGCAAGCTGCAGATTGCAGATGGCATCATTCCTGTAAATTTTCCCCGCGACTTCCTCTTTTTCGTCTGTTTCTTTTTATTTGATGGTTGAAGTAACCTTATCATACAATGCTATACGGAAAAAAATGATTTATGCTAGCCATTCATCAGCATTGCTAGAACTAGAACAACTCGAGGTTTTGGGATCCTCCTATATTGTATGCACAGGCTCCCCATTGTTTAGGTACTAGTCAACAGAAGATAGTAGGTCTCTTAAATGGACATAGCAGGGAAATGCAGGGGGAAAGAGAAAGATCATTAGTCGGCAAGTGTGATTGCATACATCTAGTAATGTAACTTAACACACTCCCTGTTTTTTCCTTGATTTCGCTCACCTCCCCATCTTTTCTAAGATGGCCCATTAAATTGTAAGGCGGACTTCTCCAGCTCACTACACACTAAACTGAAAACCGCATCAACTTTAAATTTTTTTCCCCCGAAATATGAACCTTCAAGAATTGTTCTCTTGTCCTAACTACTTATTTCTATGATATCAGTTTATTATGCTTGATTCGCCCCCTCAACGACTTGTCTCCCTTTAATTATTCACTAGATATCCGGCACTTTTTGATCATGTACAAGTTCACTTCTTAACAGGAGCCACTTGGTGGTGCACATGCCGATCCATCATGGACGTCACAGCAACTCAGAAAGGCTATCATAGAGAACATGGATGTAAGTTCTAGACAGATACCAGACGGTAGTTGGCACAAATTCTTTTTACATGTCAGGGAGCTGAGAAGAGTTATTTATTGATACCAACTATCTATTGTTCGCAGGAGCTAATGAAAATGGACACCCAAGCACTGCTACAGCATCGAGCACAGAAATTCCGTAAACTTGGTGGGTTTCAAGAAGGTCTTCCAGTTGATCCGATTAAGAAAAGGAGGATGAAGTTGAAAGACGAACCCCTTGCAGGGAAAACATCAACCCTGGAACTTGAGACTGAGGTCGAAAGGCTGAAAGAGGAAATCCTGAAATCCAAGGACCTGTCAGCAGAAGCTCCACGGTTGGGTCTTAATGAGATGATAGAGAAGCTGAAGGCTGAGGTTGACTATGAGTACTCTGTAGCGGCTGAAGCCTTAGGATTGAAGGACAACCTTCTGCTTCTGAGAGAAGAACTTGCAAAAGCAAGGAATTCCCAAGATGAACTCATTCATCCTGCACTTCAGGATAAGGTTGAGAGGTTTAAGAACGAGTTTAGTCAACAGTTGACATCCGCCCCTAATTATGCAAGCCTCAATAGCAAGCTTGATATGTTAAAAGAATTATCAAAAGCCAAGAAAATGGCAGAAACTAAAAGTAAGTCAGCCTTATTGAAGCAAGAGGTAAACAAGAAGTTCAAAGAGGCGATTGATCAACGCTCTGATTTGAAGGAGAAGCTTGACATTATTAAGTCTGAAATTGAGAATTCTGGGGTCACAAGTGTAGATGATTTGGACGAGGAATTGAAAACAAAAGTTCTGGAGGTAAAGAAAGAGGTACAATCACAAATTGAAGCTGTTGTCAAGTCCATGGATATGGACTTGAAGATCGTGAATATAAAACCACGTGATGGTGGGGAGAGTTTACCCTCAAATTTGAAAGGAATAGTAGGAGAATTCGACGAAAAATTGCAGGAAAAAATTCAAGATGTTGTTAACTCATCAGATCTGAAGAACAAAATTAATTTGTTAAAGTTAGAGGCAGGAAAAGCTGGGGTTGATGCTACTGACGTTGGACAGAAAAATAAAATCCAAGCATTGGTGCAAGAAATAAAGGTGAGCCTTGCAGAGGCTCTTAGTACGTCCGAGATAGTCGAGGAGCATGAGAAACTGAAAGCCGAAATTGAAAAGGTAATCGATGCCAATGGCAATTCGAGTAGACCCCGTATAAATGATTCAAGAGTAGAGATCAATGTTGGAGCTTCATAGTTCGATCCATTGTTTCTTTGTTTTATCCATTTGTTCGTTTTATCCATCACCCTGGACTCCTCTGCCACTCCGCATCCGTGTTTTAGGTTTATTTTGTACTATACTGTAAGATCTATTTAAGAATGTTGCACCTTTTATTTGAAAATCTAGGGCCTTTAGTTTGTGATATATGTTTAGAGGTATTATTTTTTTCTGGAACGCTACACCTTATATCTGAAAATAAGAGATTGTATTGTTTTGGATGTGTTAAAGATACAATATGCGCCTTGTTTTATGTAACATCATTTCAATGAGTAATTTAGAAGAGATCAACAAATTAAATGAGGTTAAGGACTGTATAATTTGTCCGGTAATTGCTTGAAAGGCGGTTCAAGGAGTAGATTGTGAAGAGTCGATTGTCAATAGCGTAATACGACTGTTTAGATCCAAGATTGATAGGTCGTAACAGATCCAGAATACGACTATTCAAATCTAAGATTGATAGGTCGTAAGAGACCCGGAATTTGTTCTTGATCAAAATGAATGTATTCGAAAAGTAATCAGAGATTTGAACGTGAATTACTATGTTGGAAGGCACACTAGTTGAAGGCAAAAGGTACGAGGTAAGGAAGGTTATTATATAAAGTGGTTTTTTTATCGTTTGTATAAAGGGAGCCAAACGCGGATGTAATGCTGAGGTTGAACTTGCGTTATAAGTATCACTTGTTATGTCAATAAGGGTGCAAGTATTTTCTAAAGGGTAAGGTGTTGCTTGGTTACCTACTTACCCTCACAAAAACACATAAATAGTAATTTATGTAAATTGCAAAAAAAGGTGGTTGTTTTCGACAAAAAAAAAATGGTTGTTTTGTTACCTTAAACGGTTTTTTTATATGTCGACCCCTATAACCGTCGTTTAAAGCGACAACTAAAAGATTGAACTGATTAGTTTAATTACGTTAATTGGTCGTTCGGATTTGTTTGATTACGTTGTCGGTATGATGAAAACCGTTTTTGTTTTTGAAAGTCTATTGCACTAGAAGAAGGTTGAAGAGAAGTTAAGAGATTAATCATGAAAGAGGTAAAATTAGAAGTTAAAGAAATATTGTCAACCATTTAAATTAATGTGTCGACAATTTTAGCAGCATCCGTAAATATTCATAGGAATTTAGCAAATCAAATTGGCCGTATATAATTCTTCACAAATTCTTGTTTCAAACGGGACAACCCGTCTTATTGCTTCATATAATCACCCCACTTGTTTCACTCGCTCTTTTATAGGGGAGTTTGATCCGTCTGAATCAATTAAACGGATTGTCCCGTCTAAAACAAGACCAACCGATAATTCTTAGTACTAGTTTCCTTGAAGAAAAAATTACCACTAAACTTCCAAGTTACTAACTTACTACAACAGCTAAAACAAAGTTGACACTTTGACACAATTCTCCGAGTTGAATCACGGGAGTCAAACCTAGATCCTTCGTTAAAACTTAGAACCCTCTTTTACTTCAAACAATTAGGGTTTAGAAAATCCCCAATTGTATCCCTCTATTGAAATTAAATGCAGATATGCATTAATTATTAAATTAATTTCATCTCATATTCCACAATTTCATCCTCAATCTGCAAATCTCGGAGCTCAAATTGCGCAAAATCGAATCACATGACATTCTCGGCGATTAAGAAGAATTTATTGATCTTCGTTCTCATATTCTTAATTATCAATCGAACCGATGTCGTTACGCAGCAGGATTCCAGCAATAACAAGTTTCGAAATCGAACTGCTACGGATGATGAAGCTGCGTACCCTAATTTGTAAGTTTTATGCAATTTTTGCGTTTTAATTGCGATTAATTTGATTTGTATGATGAAAATTGGGCGAATTTTATGTCTTTTTAGGGATGAGAACGATTTGTTGAACTCGCAATGTCCTCAGAATTTGGAGTTGCGATGGCAAACTGAAGTAAGCTCTAGCATTTATGCATCACCTTTAATTGCGGATATTAACAGGTTAGTTGTTCATAAATTCGTTGCGATTTCGATTGCATTGCTAAATTTTACCGGCTTTTGTGTTGATTTCTGCACTCTTTAGTTGTTGCTCCCCTCATCCCGGTCAATTATTAAACTTTTTTATTCTTTATGATGAGTATTTTAATCGAAAGCAAACAAGTGACTGGTACAAGAGTACTTTGTTGATTTTTATCGTCCAGGAAGTGCTTTGTATGACCGTATATGCTACTAGAATAAGATATTTTTTGTCATTAATTTGCTCCAACTCTACTCGTGTTGATTACAACATTAGTAGGTCATACCTTGTGTAACTCAGACTCGATCAGAAGTATCTAACTCGTTTATTATCTGAATATCTCATGACCCAATGCCAGTAACCATTTTTGAACGAGTTTTCATACATGATGAAGCTCAATCTGAGGTATTATGGGCTCAAACTATAGGCAATCCATATTAGATCATGGTATAAAAACTTGGTTGTTGCATCCGTAAAGTTGAGGTGCCCCATAATTTATCTCTCCTTTTCTTATTCGTCCTCCTCATTTTCCATTAACTTTTCCATTTACCCTTCCCATTTTTATAATTACATCTCCGCAATAATGAGGCTCCCCAACAATACTAATTTACCTACAACAATTTGGGAACCTTTCCAAAAGAAAACCAAATTTGCCTTGGTTTTATATGGGAACCTCCTTTAAAAATAGAGAAGCCCCATAAAATGGGAAGGTTGGTGCAATAATGGGGTTCCTCATTAGAAGAGAGAGAAGGGAAATGGGGAGGTGAAAAATAACCTTTGCCGATGCTCTTATGTTCTGAAATTTACAACTGTCGTCGCATTTTACCTGTTACATAGCAATCTATGCCGACCAATTCTTCATAATATGACCCCATTCCTTACTGATATATATGATTTAATCTTTTTTATCCATTAATTTTCGAGTAAAATGATCGGCCAAATTAGGCACTAACAAATAACGCGTGTGTATAAAAAAACGTAAAAGAGACAACATAGACGACTAACGTTGAATATCCACGCAATGTTGTTAGCGTTGGTAAACGATTTTGAAATTATGGCTTCATTTTGACCCTTGACGTTTCATCCACGACACCGCATAGTCGCATACCACAATTTTGTGACCACAAGTCCACAACTGTTATCAACTCTACATTTTTGTACATGGATGAGGTGTGCTCTTTTCTTATTGAGTCATTGAGTGTGAGTCTTGTTATAATTGGATATTAATATTGTCTCTGATTTTGTGTACAGCGATGGGAAACTAGAAGTAGTTGTTCCTTCGTTTGTTCATTACCTGGAAGTACTAGAAGGGTCCGATGGGGATAAAATGCCAGGTTATTTTCGCTCATTTTGCTCCTTTTGTTTGTTTGCAACTGGCAAGGGACTACTATTCTTCTGCGGTTCTTGTGGATGCTGACAAAAATATATTTGCCCAGTGTTGTGGCTTTGCTATGCTCATGATTTCTTTTGACTCCCTTTTAGTGAGTAGAAGCTTTGGTGGCTGTTTGACTTAGTCAACGTACATATGGTTCCTTCTTTACGATTCCACTTGATTTTTAACAAAATCATCCTTCTTGATTTTTGAATTTGCTAGGGTGGCCTGCTTATCACCAATCAAATGTTCATTCTAGCCCTCTTCTTTTTGATATTGACAAAGACGGCGTTAGAGAGATAGCCTTGGCTACATATAATGGTGAAGTTCTCTTTTTTAGGTCAGTTGTCATCTGTATCCTGTTGAGTATCTTCAGATTATGACCATGGCGTTGTAACTGTTTAATTGATGGATATTTCAATGTGTAAATTTTCCATGTATCTCAGAGCTTCAGGCTATATGATGCAAGATAAGCTAGTCGTACCTCGAAGGAGAGTTCGTAAAAACTGGCATGTTGGATTAAAACCAGATCCTGTTGATCGCTCTCATCCTGACGTTCATGATGAGGAGCTCGTGCAGGAGGCTGCTGAAAAGGACTTGGTGTCTCGTAAGCTATTCTGATCTTACCTGAGTATAATACTGATGTTGCATTGTTCTATTTATATATTCTGGTTGATGGTGGACAAGTTTTACATCAAATCCTGTTCCTGGAGTTTGCTTCTGAGTTAAAAATGTTTTTTGCTGTTTCACTCTTCTTATTGCGTCTCTTTGAATTGTTTCAAATTTCGCTTAGAACTAGTCGACATAACATCACTAGACGTAGGACATGTAGTTGATACAATCGCATCAAATACTTCATGATATTCAAGTGTGCACAGTGAAGTGTTGCATACAAATAGGTCTCATGAAGAGAAAGGTTTGACATGATCGAAGATTTTTTATTTGTATTTAATCCCTCTGCCTGATATTTGATGGATGTATTTTTGAATCTAATTGAGGTGAAGGTAAGCGTGAGTTATCTAAATCAAGCATTGTTGATACTCTTGCTTTATTTTATTAACTTCTGACACTGGGCAACTCTCATTGGTGCTGTTGCAGATCTAAAAGATGTCAAGATGGGGTCAAGTTCCACTGTGAATCAGTCACATCAAGAGCAGCCCATGATGGCAAACTCGTCTGTTCCTGACACACAGGGTAAAAATGGTAGTCAGGGAGAAGCCAATTTCCAAATGCCTAAGAGTGTGAATTTGTCTGTAGAATCTGGGTCAAGTCTGCATGTTGAGAATATATCAGCTTCATTGAACGATGGAAAAACGAACGATAGCCAAGTAGAAGCAACTGCAAATGTAACAGCTAATTCTTCTACAAGTACTAAATCAGAGGGCACTGTTAATGTGGCAGATGGGAAAAGTAACGCTTCTGTAACTACTGGCTTAGATAGTGTCACAACTGCTGAGAACGGAACAAAACCCGGAAGACGGCTGCTGGAAGATACAGGCGCAAAAGGAATAGATAATGGTAGTGGAGGTACTCATACTGCAACTGTGGAGAATGATGATGCTCTAGATGCAGAAGCAGACTCTTCTTTCGAGTTATTTCGTGATAGTGAAGAACTGGCAGATGAATATAGCTACGACTATGATGATTACGTGGACGAGAATATGTGGGGAGATGAAGATTGGATTGAATCTGAGCATGAGAAAGTTGAAGATTACGTTGATATTGATGCTCATATTTTGGGGACTCCTGTAAGTGCATTTTCTGTGCAGAATTAACTGCATATTTTTTACGAGATACCAGAGATGAAAGTGTTAATTTTTCATCTACATCAGGTCATCGCTGACATCGATAATGATGGGGTATCAGAGATGGTGATTGCTGTGTCTTATTTCTTTGATCGCGAGTAAGTTCTTTTTGAAGTCATTTTTGTTAAATTTAGCCATAGTGAGCGAAACATTAATGTGACTTGGGGAATGCACAATTGTAAGAGCTCCTTCCATAAGGGCCATCCTACCTAACTTTCGGGCAGCACCTTCCATTGCCACATTATCCCACTTCACTTATTTGAAGACTAGCCATGCAAATTTCTAGATCTAAAAGCCCTCTTTTACGGTCTATTCTTACAATTTGAATTAAAGTAGCACCCACATATATCCTACGGCCCACCAAATGTACCTTCAGTATTCCTCTTTACTGTTACCAATTTCCTATGCCACTTGATCTGCTAAATCTTTGTGACAAAAGCAAATGGAGCAATTCCAAACTATTAGAGTATTGAAATACGATATAGAGCGTTAATGGGCTCATTGTAGTCTATTTTCACATGGGGGATTGTGTTCGAGGGTTCAGTTTCTAGAGTGGGAACAACTGGAACTGTCTGTTTTCTGTGGAATGTTTTTCTCTGTAATGCTATTATGGGTCTGCATATATTGCCTTTTTATTGCCTTTATGGAGTTGTTGGAGTACTTGTTCCTGAGAAATTTGTTTCTCCCAATTTTCAACAGAAGTTAAATTGTGTACTTCAAGTTTTAAAATCTCTTACCCTGCCAATTTACCTTGCCATTGGCAGGAGCCTTCAAGGCACTGGTTATTTTTCTTCTTGTAAAAAGTTAATTTTAGATTGGTTACTTATGTTGGCGCTCTTTGCTTTGTTGCAAGCTTACAGTTACTATGACAAACCAGAGCATAAAAAAGATTTAGGTGATATTGATATTGGAAAATACGTTGCTGGTGGGGTTGTTGTCTTCAATCTTGATACAAAGCAAGTTAAGTGGACTGCTCCCCTGGATTTGAGCACAGACTCCGCAACATACCGTGCTTACATATACTCTACACCAACTGTGGCTGATTTGGATAATGATGGGAATCTAGACATTCTTGTTGGGACTTCATTCGGCTTGTTTTATGTCCTTGATCATCATGGTAATGCCTTCTTCCTTCTTTTACAGGTCCTATAATTATTTTTATCATGTTTAATCATATACTCCCTCTATTCAATTCCAAACACAACATTTCTCTTTTACACGTTTGCCAACGCACGAATTGTAACGTAAATATCTCGAGTTTTACATTATAAAAAATTATAAAAATTTGATATTCATATTGTACTTATATAGACGAATCAAACAAGATCCCACATGACCATATTTTATCTTACATATTGCAAGGAATCGTAAAGATTCTCTTCATTCATGAATAGTGTCAAAAAAAGAAATGTTATGTTTGGAATTGAATGGAGGGAGTATTTTTTATATTCTTTACTGTTCCATGGTTTTAAGATAGTTGTGTTTTCATCACTTTGCCTTGGGGTATTTATAGTTTTGAGTTCTGACTGAAAAATAGTTGGTGTGCAATTCCTCATTTTATTCTTCTACCGCCTGTTTTTCGCCTGAACTCTTGTGATAATTCTATATTCAAAAATAAATATCTGCTGCTAGTCTGCTACATCACATATTGTACACCAGGAAAAGCACATGACTGGTCTGATACAACTTAATATATCAATTTTGTCTAAATACTTTGAAGGTTTTTGCCTCATAGATTGTTGTGAACTTATACGGGAATGTTTCTTTTGGTGATAAAGTGTTGTAATAAGTTAAGGGACATTTTTTGGTGATATAGTGTTGTAGTATTATAATTATATTGATAAATTATAATACCTGCTTTCATCCCCTATCTACTAAAAGAATATGGGATGATGTAAATTTTCCTGCCTAAACATTACACCTTAAAATTGGGCCTAATTTGTATATAGCTTATTCTTCAAGTATACTACGTATGTGGAGCTAAAAAATGGGCCTAATCTTTGAATTGAGATATGCATAAAACTTTAAAACTCACAATTTACACAAATTTGTCGTGCATAACATTTGCCTCCGGTCTTTTCTGATAAAAAAAATTCATTGAGTTTCTATGATGCAAGTTGTAGCCAAAAATTATGTTACTAGTAAAAAATAATAAAATAATATCATTAGTTTTGTGCTAAAAAGTTCCAATTAAGACTTCGATTAATTGTAAAGCTCCAATATTTTTCATAACACGGTTCAATTCACATGATTAATTGTAAAGTTCCAATTTTTTTCTCAAATCAAAATAATGGATGAAAAATAAAGCGGTCAATTTAAAATCTATAAATAATACAAGTAATTTTAAAAAGTAAAAATCTATAGACACCGTGCATACATTGACGAGCTCTATACTAGTTTAATGTTAACTTGATATTAAGACTTTGAAATCTTTATTTTGGGTTATCCTCATAACAATAAATAAATGGCAGCAATGGGTAATCCGGCCTCTAGAAAAGGGTGGGTAAGGGGATATCATTTGTCCGGAATAAAATGGGTATGCTTTGGTGTATCAGGGCCCAGAGCCTTCAAGCAAAAGCAAAAGTTTTCATCTTGGCCCATTCCATATCATTCCTAAGGTTGCAAATGCCCACCTCTAGAGTGAACATGCTATCATGTTCTAACGGGTTTATGAATCCCTTTGACCTTGACAGTAGGTTGTATAGGCCACGATTAGGCTACATCAACTACATTTTGGCCATGACGGTTGCTACTCTGATCATGACTGACGCGGCTATATAATTGTTAAGTGTCATATGTGACTTATTTCTCTATAGTTGGTTTATGTGTGTGTAATCTAAAAAGTGGCTCTGTCACAGCGGTTGAAAATTACACATAACAAAAAAACCTCGCACGCGCCGCGCTCACTCTTTTAGTAATGATTGTTGATTGTCAATTGTCATAGTTAGTCGTGGTGGTTTTAAACATTGAATATCTTTTTTTTCGCAATTAGTTATTTTTTTTTTCTCCTGCTATAGGTAAGGTGAGAGATAAGTTTCCTCTTGAAATGGCTGAAATTCAAGGGGCTGTGGTGGCAGCAGATATCAATGATGATGGTAAAATTGAACTAGTGACTGCTGATGTACACGGAAATATTGCAGCCTGGACTGCTCAGGGAAAGGAGATATGGGAAACACACGTCAAAAGTCGTGTTCCTCAGGTAAAATGTAATTTTGACTGCAGTCAATTCAGGTTATTTCTATATAGCTAACAAGATTTCCTGCTTCATTTGATGGGTTGTTGGAGTTATCCTGTTAGAGATGCTTTTTATGCCTAGTTGTTTGGGTTAAGTCATTGACCGTTTTCACTTGGATGCTGAATTATGTTTTTTTTTACCGTTTCTGTACAAGTTATTTCTGTAAACTGTTTGTGATTGATTCAATTCTTTGACCGACACCTGGTATTTCTGCCGAGTTAATTGCAATTTCTCGTATTTGTGAAACATACCCTTGTTTGTGGTTTTTTAATAGAGTGATAGAGGATTTGTCCTGTCTGGCGCATGGTATTAAAATCCTCTCGTTACCTCACAGAACCCCATTTGCACCACAGAATTCATGTCACCATTATATTACCTCGCTATATTAAACGCCAATGTTTTGGCCACATCCACCTTCACTGTTATTTTACTTGTTTTTTTGCATCTTTTCTGTACGATCTACTAATTTACGGAAACAAATGTTTATTGAGGATCTCCGCCTCTTCCCTCAAGTCAATTACACCTTTTGATTTGTGTGCTGTTTCGTTGCCTACTGCTTTACCAACTTTTTTGAAGCACCCAATATCAGAATAAAATTACTCCAATCTCACTTTTATATTCTCTGCATTTGGTTCAAGGGCCCCTCTGTTGGCGATGTTGATGGGGATGGCCATACAGATGTTGTGGTTCCAACTTTGTCTGGAAATATATATGTTCTCAGCGGAAGGGATGGCAAGATTGTTCGCCCGTACCCTTACAGAACTCATGGAAGAGTGATGAATCAAGTTCTGCTTGTTGATTTGAGCAAAAGAGGCGAGAAAAAGAAGGGACTAACCATTGTCACAACATCTTTTGATGGTTATTTGTATCTTATAGATGGACCCACATCTTGTGCTGATGTTGTGGATATTGGAGAAACATCGTAAGACTTGTTTCTTCTGTTGGTTCAGTTTGAATAGTTTCTCATAAATATCCAGATTCTTATTTGCCAAATGTTCTGGTAACAGATACAGTATGACGTTAGCAGACAATGTCGACGGTGGTGATGATCTTGATCTTATTGTAACAACTATGAATGGAAATGTGTTTTGCTTTTCAACTCCATCTCCTCATCATCCACTCACGGTGTGTGTTTTGTGTCTATATTTATGGTTTTCGTTATTGGTTGTTCATCATCGCCTCTTCTTTATTGTCCCTTTGAATTACTGTTTATACAGGCATGGGGATCAACCAACCAAGGAAGAAACAATATTGCCAGCCGGTTCAACCGGCAGGGAATTTATGTCTTACCTTCTCATCGGAACTTCCGTGATGAAGAAGGGAAAAACTTTTGGGTTGAATTCGAGATAGTAGATTCATATAGACGTCCTTCAGGAACACAAGCGCCATACAATGTCACGGTATTTCGTTCTTTTCATTTCTTTGATAATTATTATACTCTCTTTTACTTCTATTGCTCCCAATCCCCTTGTCGGGTAGTTTCCAGCAAGGCAATTGGAAGATATCAACAATATTTCTAAAGGCCTCGAGGGACCCGACAATGGCATAGGGGATCGGATGTACACAGCCTTATCCTTGTGTTGACAACAGAGAGAGAATGAACACTGGAAGATGTCAAATAAACATTTAAAAAGGGAAAATTGGCAAGATCTAAGAAACAGATGTAGTTGGTGGTGCATCATTTCAGCAAGTGTCACATTTCTCTCTCTTTTATGCAGATAACCTTGTTGGTTCCTGGCAATTATCAAGGCGAGAGAACTATCAAACAAACTCAGATCTACGATAAACCAGGTAAGTATCGTGTGAAGCTCCCAACAGTTGCGGTGAGGACCACTGGCACAGTGTTGATTGAAATGTTAGACACTAATGGCCTCTATTTCTCGGATGAATTCTCATTGACATTCCACATGTATTACTACAAGCTACTAAAGTGGCTTGTTGTGCTCCCTATGCTTGGGATGTTTGGCATCCTTGTAATCCTTCAACCTCAAGAAAGCATGCCGTTGCCTTCGTTTTCGAGGAATACTGACTTGTAGTGTTGAGTCCCTGTTAACTTCTACTGAAAGCTACATCATTTGACAATTATACACGCCAATGGCCTGAAATTGCCTCCTATACACATCTTACTGAGACATGTGAGTTATGCCACCCTTGTACGGCACGAGATATTTATCTGGGTTACCAATAGTTCTTTTGAGAGTTTACAGTTGGTATAGAAGTTAGGGTTGGCCATTATTCTGATTTTGGGCCCAATCAGTACCCTTGATGGGGACTAAAGATGGAGGCGGATTCGAAGAAGAAAAGCATCAAAAGAAATTGTATGTTCATTCTTGGGGTTCAAGGAATTTGTGGAATTTGTAGCCTTAAGTAACTGTGTAGATTGTAATTCTTTTCCGAGATAGATAATCGCTTCCTGGTGTCATTCTGTTCCTTTTTTTTTTCTTTTCTTTTTTTTGTCAATGTGCTTCGAAATCATGTCACAATGGAGGAAAGATGGAGAATATGATTTGGGTTTAGCAAAGTAGACTCTGAGAAGTCCAGGAGGTGGTGAATCATAAAATTCAGCTTACAATCTTACGTCAACTTGTCTGTCCTGTGAAATATATAGTTTGGTGTAAATGTTTCGTAGGTTAGTTGCTAAAGTTATGAGCAGCATTATTAGTGACGGGCTCATTCTCACCTCATCAAAATTTGCAAATCGTTTATGGATGACTCGGCACGACAATTTGAAATAAGGCATGTGTACCGCGAGGCTAACTCGTGTGCAGACTGGTTAGCTAACACGGGGGTTCATCAGGCCCCACAGCTAAAAGTGTTGACAGAGACGGAGATGCATAATGACCTGTTTGTGCTACTTCAGCAGGACTTAGGAGGGGTTGCTTGGCCCCGTTTTGTTCCATTTTACGCTTTTTAGTTCTACTTTCAAGTCTGTAGGGTAGATTGTATTGTTTTTTGTTTCGTATCTGGGTTTATCCCTCTCCTTTTCACCAAAAAAAAAAAATTAAAGTCGTCCCTCGTCATAGGGACGAGATTGGGCGAGCTTGCGGGTGTTTGACTGTTTGTGGTGGTTCATTTGGAGGTAGTGTTGTGTTTGTTGGTGAACTAAAGGAGTTTTGGGGAATTAATTAATGTGATGAAGGTGGGTTTTGATTAAAAAAAAAAAAGAATTACCCGATTAACAGATTTCTGGTCACGAAGGTTTATTTTGAGAAGAGTGTACTTATATTTGAATTAAAACAGATGGAGTAGTTTGGATTATTATTAGCAGAAGAGTAATACTTGGGATTTTGTCATTAATTTTTTAAATCTGAAATAACATAATCCAATCCAAAATGTATACCATTAATACCAACATGAAATTCCCAACTAAATCCAAAATATTAACACGCAAAATTAACTCATTTATTGTGCTTGTTGCTCTTCTACAAGGCAATGGACATAATAGGACTAAGTCACAAATAGTTGCAAGGAACCGTCTTTCACCCTACTCTTGGTTAAGATGGAGGTATCCGTCTTAAAGTTCAAGACGAGACAAATGCATACGAAATAATAGGACAAGTTATCTAAGAAATTTCAATAAGTTATCTAAGAAATTTCAAAAAATTGTCCACATTCCCTAATAATTGGATTTGTATTGCGGATAAAAAGACACTCTGTTATGAGCAAGATTTACTGATCATTCACTTAATTATTGATAAACCACTTTTCGTGGAACTCATTCTTCCATAGCCCAACACAAATAAACTCTTATCACTACGGAGTATATGTTTTTTTTGACAACGAGTACATGTTTTTATAACGACTACTCCGTATATATCTAATATATTTGTTCACTTCGATCAATTTCATTGACAAGTAACGAACAAAATTTATCAATTCATAACTATTTTTTATAATCGTCTTTTCCCATTCGAGACCTACCATTTTCGTCTTTTAAAAAAGACGGGTCAAATATCGTCATTTTAACAACCTATTATAACTTTGAAAAGTAATACAGATGATCACATTTCGTCTTAAATTGGTCATATTTACCCCGTTTTTTTTTTCGAAAAACGAAATGTGACCGTCTTCGACAACCCTTATCGGTCTATAATTGTGAAATCATCTCTGATAACTATTCCCGAGGAAATGCAAGATTGATAGTTGGACATCAAAGAAGTGAAGTGTAGATGCCCGTTGGAGAATGAGCCTTCTTTTCTTTTCTTTTTCTTTTTCTTTTAAACTCTCTTTAATCTTTGTTTCTTTTTCTTTTGCTTCCTCTTTTCTTTATTTAACCTTCTTTTTCATCACAGTAAACAGTACCGTGAAAGAGCGTGTTCTTGAGTTGTCCCCTTTGCTTCCTTTTTTGACTTTTGTGTCCGATCAACTAATCCCTTTTTAACCCACACACTAACTTTGAATCAAACCCACCGTTATAGAATAAACCGTCTTACAATGTAAAACCGTCATTTCATTGGGTAAGCATTTGTTATTACTACTTGTTTGTCCTGATCATTTGTTTGTCACCAACTCCTTTTATAGGATAAGACTGGCGTAAAAGGAGAAAAGTTTAAAGTTTACATTTAATTATATTTATATTTCGGTTTTATTTTGATTACTAGATATTTTATGATGAATAATGATATATTTAAATATTTAAGTTATCAAAATAAAATATTTTATTACAAGTTTATTAAATTATTTAGTTGTGTTTTGTGCTATTAGACTAGTCTTTTTGCTCAATTTGTGTTTCTTTAACATTTCATGAAAGAATAAAAAAAAAAGTAGACAACTTATTAAAATGGAAAATATATTAAAATGAAATACTTAACATACAAATTGTTGTACGATAATCACACAAAATCTCATTTAAAACGAACATTATCCGTTTTAAACTTAAGACGAGTCATATACATACAAAATCACCTAATTGTTGTCTAGTAAATACCAAACGTTTTGTCCTTATTACCACCATGTAAAAAAATTTGACTTTTTAAGCTTAAGACAAATAATACCGATAATTAGCATAAGACAAACTGATTATATTTGGATACCTCAGATTTCCCATTTGCCCTATAAAGCATAAAAAGAGCACTCATTTAGGATGTTTAATCATTACTTAATTTGCTTTATTTGATCTCACGGGGATTTGGGATTACATCAAACTTCCAACTTCTTATCGTGTGAACATTATTTATATTTTCTTGCTGCTATTTTTGATTTAATAGAGTCTAAAGTAGCACACTATTATCTTACTAGTACGCTATTTACATGCTCAAAGTCACTAACAATTAAAATAGATAAGATAATCTATTTTTAAGTACTCAAATTATACATGTCACTACGTGATTAGGCATGTTTTTAGTTTGTGGGAAAATCGTAAAATAAAGTTGAGACGACGAATTGAATAATGTAATTTAAAAGATAAATTTCTTGTGGGAGCGATTTGGCCTTGTATGTAGAGGTATAATCTAGGTAGCACAGACACTTCTCCTAATCAGCCGTCACGTGTCGGACACCGTGTCGGATACACGGACACACGGACACCTATAAATAAGGAATCTGATATTGAAAGACTAGTAGAGGTTGATTAGAAGATGAGTTTGGGTTGGAAAACTGATTAGAAGATGAGTTTGGGTGGAAAATGAGAGTAAATTATATTTAAAGTCAAGTTTTACACTCAATTATTTACATTTAATATCAAATACTAATACAAAAATAAAATTGTATGTTATTTATAACTATAAAATATATATTTTATTAAATTTAAATGCCGTGTCCCGTGTCCTAAATTTCACGAGATGCCGTATCACGTGTCTGTGTCCGTGTCTGTTTTGGTGCTACCTAGGGTATAATGATCATGAACGTGCACTGGTTCTTGGTATATCGGTTATTGTTTTACCGTTATAAAAAGAACAAGTGTGAAAACTATTTTGGCCTACTTAGTGAGAAAAATGGTTTTGCAAAATTCTGTTTTTTATTGCTAATTCATCTTGAAAAATAAAGTTTAAGTTTGCTTTTGATGCAAAGTCTCACGAGTAAGATATACGTTGATAAAAAATTTAAATAACATATTAGACATTACGCTATCACAAACTTTTTTTCTATGATTTTGTATCCGATGGTCACACATGAGAAATTCAAATCCTTATAGGATCTTTCATTACGAGATTAATAAATTTGACATATGGACAACGTTTCATACAATAATTTCTAATTTTTTTTCATACACACCTAGCTCTAAAACAATACTAAAATCCATTCTACTACCGTGATTGTTAAAATAGATACCCGCTAATATAAATTAAAATTCGTTTCCATCTATTTTACCAACGAAACGGCAAAGAAAAGGGTTAAACTAATTGTGGCTACAACACCACCCAGAGTTATATTGTGTCACTCGTTTTTATACTTGAGTTGAATAAACTGAATAAGTAATTCACTCACAAAATGGTTAATTCTCATTTAAGATCGGTCGGCTCGTCTTAAGTTTAAGACGGGTCAAATAGTTAGAACAAGACAAAAAAAAAAGCTCATAGATAGTAGCAAAATAAATGTTTTATCTAACAACTGGTGTAATATTTGACTCATTTTAGTTTTAAGACGGATATATCTGTGTTAAGGAAAACTTATCACACAAAATGAGCCCCACATGCAATTTACCACTTGGCTTCTCAATCCCCTAAACTAATGTTGTCATCGGCATTAAAGAAGAACATCGGTTTTGTAAGAGAGACTTAGGAAGTTGATTAAATACGGAGTTGTATAAAATGCATATAGTATATCTGCTTGTCACATTGAAAGACGAATATTTAAAGTGAAAGGGTAAGTGAGGTCCTCCCCACTTGCTATTGTGAAAGGGATAATATTCATCTTCAACTTGTGACAGATATGGTCCGTTTTCGACGAGAATTTGTGATAGTGTATATTTAATCAAACATAGTCATGATACAAAACATGTTCAAGGCATAGGTGCTGCATAATCAAGAGGTCTGAATGTCTGATACACTATTACACTTCCAACTTTTGTCTCTCCCATTTTGCGCACATAATGTCTCTTAACATTAATATTTGAGAAAAGAAAATAAAAAATACAGCATATACCCAAAACTCGGAAATTTATCGTAGCGCATGGCGCACCTGGTAAAAGGAATAGCGGCTTGTGGTTCTATCGTTATCCTGATAAAAATAATGTATTTAGCCCAATTTAGGTGATCTTTAATTTGATAAGATGACAATAAAACAACACTTTTTACTTTTTACTGCCCTTCAAGAATGTAAATTAACTGTTGTTTACGTCATGAGGCAACTTTGTACTGACAGTACATCTGCAAGACAAGGTAGAATAGTAAAAACAGCTCAATCATTCAATTCCTTAACAAGCATCATCATGCCATGCTGCTTCAGCCTTTGCTTATCTTAACAAAATGTATTATCAATTTTCGTCGGGGAGTCGATTCATCTTTCAGGTCACGCCAAACTTTACGAGATCTAATTGCCAGTTAATCTCGTTTAAGCGGTCAGATAACTTCAAAACTGAAAACCCAGTACAAAACGATCACGACACATCACCGTAGCGACCCCGACGACTGTACTGTGTACAGTTAGACCATATTTTAACATGCATTCCCCAAAAAAAAAACAGCAATCTGTTAAATTTCATAATCGGGCACTCACATGTGGGAAATCGGGTTTCTTCACACAATCAGATGACATATCCTGAGATAGCAGTACGCTGACGCCAAAGCAGAATGCTGTCACAAAATTCTCCAAATTATAGGACCATGAGTGTAGTGTCATACACATACAGACAGATTTCTGAACTAAATATAACTGTCTTTAACACGCGTGGTTTTTTTGTAGTACTAGTAATACTTTAATACTTTAATTACTATAATTAAGGCTGCAATTAGTTTGTGTGCAATATCTACTAAATCAAGTAAACAGTCCTGAAAAAGTTAAAGTTCTGTAATGCTTAGAATATCTAGTAATAACCATATACAAGTACACAAATTCTCATTTCAGACGTGGCAACCCGTCGGAAAGCTTCAAACGGGTCAAGCCCCTCATAAGAAAGCAAGTGGGAGCTTGACTTGTCTTACGCATTTAGACGGGTTGCCCCATCTTAAGCAAGACATGTTATACAAGTGAATTATATGGAGTACTAAGGAGTAATAACCATATATTGTAGGACCTTGTTATGTAAAGACAGTCCAATCTGTAACCCACAACATCACAAATTCCACCCACTTTGATAGAACACAATTATTTCAATCTATAAGACAGCAAAAAGGAATGATGCATTTATTCTTCTGTGTATCAAAAGTTCAAAACAATCATGGACGTATCGCAATGATTTGGGTTCGGCTAACCTGAATCTGAATCGTGGTTTGAACAACAAAACTCACAAGATGTATATATGGAAGAGTGTATACTGTGTAGCCTCTTTAGTATATGTGCTTCCATATATATCGAGTTCGACTATGCTTAACCAGGCAATGTTTTGCAGATGTCCGCTAGCTTAGCCGGTAAAGTCATTAATGGTACAAGGGTTCAAAACCCGTAAGTATCATATTCACCCTTGTGGGCTTGTGGCTAGCTCACTTTGAACCAAAAGAAAACAAGGCAGTGTTTTACTTGACAAGATTTAGCCTCTTTGGTATAAGCACTTCCACACATTTCGAGTTTTCGACTATGCTTAACCAGGCAAATCCTGGGACAGAGAGCATAAACAAGACTAGTAATGGAAAGAAAGCAGACAAGGGTAGTTATTAAAGTCATTGATAGATCTGAAAAAACCTCATTGCAAGGTGCATTTGTAGGATATATTATCTCATATAGGATGGACATAAATTGATTTGTTTTCTTTGATACACTAATTGCAAATTTGTTAAACCATAATCAAAAGAAACAACCTGAATTGAAGAATTCTACGATTCGATTAATACAATCTGAGCATATTCCTTGCAAAGGAATGTGAGTAAGCAGGCTTAGGTTTCCCTGAGCCGCCTCTCCGACTACCTCTCATAGGCGTCAAGTAGAATCGCAGCATTCCATTATTATTATTATCACCATGTTTCGGAGAGTATCGTGCACTTCGATTTCTCTCCAATACGAACTCGTCTCTTTTCTTTCGACCATGACCACCATTTACCTCAATGCTACCTTGTCTAATACTACTCCCAAATGATCCACCCCCGGCTCCAATGTTATACCCCGAGTTCCTCCAACTCACGCTACTATTACTCCGAACCACATTCCGACCACCATAACCATCTCTTCTATAATCCTGCCCCCAAGATTCCGACAATGATCTCCCAACCCCATTTGATCTACTATACTTATCATCATCTTCATCCTTTGTACTACTACGACGATACAACAAACTCCATATGTTCCAAGCCCTCCATTTCCTAGGCTTCTTAGTCCCCTTCCTATCCCCACCATTACCATTATCTCTAAAACCCAAATCAAAACTCTCCGAATAATTATCTCTAAGCGAATTAGAACTCAAATTCAAATCCCTAACCCCACCCCCATTCAAATAATCAACACAACTAGGTATCGGTTGTGGTTGTGGTTGTGGCATTGGTGGCACGACTTTACCATTACACCCAACATTCTTCAATTCATCCATTTCGGCCACAACAGCAGCCGCGGTTTTCCTAATTGAGCTAGATCTATCAAGACTCTTCCTCCTCTTAGACGAGGAATCCGAGTAATAATCCTTAGTCTGTGTAGCTCCCCCAGGAACCCCGCCAACACCGTCATCCCCACCCCCAATTGTCGACACAGAACTCCTCCTAGGCTCCTCAACCGGTATCTGCATATCATTCCTCGAAACCCCAACAGGTGCATCCTCAACTAACGACACCATAGGCGGAACCATCCTCGAAAACCCTAACCCGGGTCGCCCACCACCAATCAAATACCCGTCCCAAGAAGCTCTAGGCTCATCAAAAGACCCTCTAGGATCATCAAAAGACATTCTACCAGCATCAACTGAATACCTACCAGCATCAACTGAATACCTACCAGGACCCACTACATCAACAGAATATCTACCAGCATCAAGTGAATACCTTGGATCCGTATCACAAGACCGCCTTCCAAACCCGTAATCACCTATTTCCGACTGCGTATCTCGACAATTCCTACCTGCATTCCCCTTTTTACCACCCACATTCATCAATTCAACTCTATTACCACCTTTCTTCCTTTTATCATGGTTTTTCTTTGTCCACGCCTTCACTTTCTTGCTAAAAACCGATGCTGCGCTCCAAAAACTCCCGGTTTTTTCCTTGAGATCTTTAGTATGACTCTTTTTCTCACTCGTGTCGATTTCAATATAATCTTTCATTGTCTTGAAATCGACACATCTCTCATTTCTCATAGTTTCGCTTCCTTTGATATCTTCCTCGTCTTTTACGACTTGTATCTCGCTTTCTTCTTCTTCTTCTTCCTCTTCTTCGACTGTCGAAACATTAACATTAACATTAACATTAACATTAACATCACCTTCAACCTCAATTTCATTCACGAGATTTCCGCTTTCGCAATCGAATTCAATCTCAATTCCATCACTACATTTATTATTATTATTATTATCAACAACATTTTTTAAATTATTATCCTGATTAAACAACGAGAAAAGCGTGCTACGACCACGAACATCACACGATTTCCGTTGCGGTTCAACTCCGCCATAAAACCCTAAAAACCCACCACCACCATCGCCGGAAAACGACTTAGTCCGCCTTAACTCCGGCAAAAACGACGTCGTACTAGCCCTCCCCCTCTCATTCCCATTCCCATTCCCATTCCCAGGACGAAAAAGCGACTTCAAAGCAGAAGACGCCGATTTCCGACCCGGGTTAGTAGAACCCGACCCGGTCGATTGATTATCTAAAACAACAAGTCTCTCACACAAACAAGACGGACAAAACCCGGTAAAAGTCTCATCCGGGTGACGGTGGCAACTGGTGGAATTACGATTGGGTTGCGGTGGTTGTGGCGGTGGTGGTAATTGTTGTTCTTCAATTGTTGTTGTGGGATT
Organism: Heliosperma pusillum; assembly: GCA_022085475.1. NCBI lineage: Eukaryota > Viridiplantae > Streptophyta > Magnoliopsida > Caryophyllales > Caryophyllaceae > Heliosperma > Heliosperma pusillum. Next base: position 44,181 of record JAIUZE010045339.1, on the reverse strand, counting down.
CATCAGCGCATCTAAAGAATAAATAAAAAAAAGGTGGGAAATTTGAGCTTAGAAGATTAAAAATAATAATAATTATATTTAAAAAGGGGAAAAAATGGAGAGTGTGAATTAATGGAGAAGAAAGAAGTGTATGTATCATCAATGTATGTATGTAAGTGTGTGAAAAGGAAGGGGGAAATTGAGTGTTGGATTTTGGGAAAAAGATTTTGTTTTTATTTGTTGAAGAGAGTGAGAGGAGGGATTATAATCAATAAAAGGGAAAAAGGGAAAAAGAGAAAACAGAGTTTTGTGTTTGTGTCATGTCTTTTTTTTTTTCTTTTTTCTTTTTTAGATTAAAGCTTTTATTTTTATTTTTCTTTTGCTTTTAATGGAGTTGGGACTTGAGGTCGGTTTTTTCCGACTTAATTTCAGTTTAGTTAAGTTCATCTCTTCATAAATTGACTCTTATTTGAGTTCAATACAGTTCTATTAAGTTTGGTTTTGCTCCGATGAAAAGAATAGGATATTAAGAGTAGTAACTTTTTTATGTGGGTTTTTTTAAGGGTCATATGGGATTAATTAGGAGTGTTGGTTGGTCTAGAATCGAACTAACTCAGTAGATTTGGATAATAATGAAACTCTAAAACATCTGAAATTGAGATAAGATCAGAGAGGAACATGTAAGGTCGGCTTGGTCTGATTTACAGGTTTCAATCACTTTTTTTTACATAGTGAAGGGTTTATTCCGACATGACTGAAATGGCGCCTACCGAATACGAGGACACTCAAATTTAGGGGGCCGGAGACCATACTAAACCGGTCTCCCTTTGTTTATTGGAGACCATAGGAGGTAGGCCTAAGGCCGGTTGGTTTTGATCTTAATTTCACTTTCTATAAGTTTATTTAGTTTAATTCAACCTATTTCAATTGATTTTTTTTTTAACATAAAACTCAAGTTATTATTGATGTTGTGGTTTTTCTTGTTATTAATGATGATGAGGGTATTATTATTTTTTTTGGATGATGAGGGTATTATTATTATTATTATTATTATTATTATTATTATTATATTCTATCATAATAAAATCAAGTTCAATTAAGATAAATTTTATGCGCATTAAGTTCAGTTCAATTCAAGAAATTTTTTTCCAATAAAACAGAAGAGGGTAAGAGATTTATATATGAAAATAATTTATTTTTATTTCGATTATTGTAATATACTACTACAAAGTACTTATGACTCAATCATTCATTTATTTATCTTTTAAATTAATAATAAGAGTACACTTCTATGCTCTCTATATTAATCATTTATATATATTTCCATTCTTTGTAATTGACATTTAATCACTAAACAATTGATTTGGATTGGGAGTATTAAATTGTCAAAATAAATTTAAAAATGTTTTAATTTATTTTATTGGCAGTAGGTCTTGCTTGCGACGGATCGGATTTTGCGACGGGTATTTTGTGAGAGGAAATGGGTAGAGGGGACAAGGTGGGCACCCCCCATGTGCTTCTCCACTCACCCTTGATGGGTATTTTGTGAGAGAATATGGTATCCGTCTTAAGCTTGCGACGGATAGTGTCCGTCACAAATGAGATTTTGTGTTTTATTGGATGAGAATAATTCATCAAATCGTTTCAAAAAATAAGTTGAGATGATTTTATTGGGGGCAGGGGAGCAGGGTGTGCGTAGTATGTCTAGAAGAGAGAATTGCTTTTGGGTTGGAAGTGCTTTAAATTGGGAATTGATTTAATAGGAGCTCGTGACGGGTAAATCTGTCATAAATTTTTAATGGATCAAGTATATTTTTTGTGGATAGATAAGATAAGCTTAAATAATCACAAATTATTTGTCTTTTTTAACTCAAATATCCGTCCCAAATGAAAATACGTGTTAATTTAATATTATGGGAGAACACTATTCACATTAGACACCTTGAAAAGGACGGATTCTCTCTTTTCTTGGGGTTTGGTGCCTACTCTCTCTACAACGGACCCTTTTACTGTACTCACATTTGTCTTTCTTTAGGTTTAGTTTTTACTTTCTGTATTCGAATATCATGTTTAAAAAACACAAATTGTTCTACACAAATTTTTATTTAAAATGTGTTTAACCATTTTAAGCTTAAGACGGGTCAAAATTCCTCAAAATGAGCAATAAGAGGAGCAAGTGGGGAGATTCATTTACCCACATTTGCTCATTGTGAGGTGAGTTTGACTCGTCTTATACGAGACTTGCTGGTTATTCTATAAGACACTATTATAATGTGAGGTCGTCCAATTATATAAAAAAGACAACGCGTTAATAAATGAATTTTTCTTCCCAAAGAAATGGCCCGACAACGTAAGATCATCTTACATTATAATTATTGTCGTGTTTACCTTTGTAGATCCGGTCTTTCACCAAATTATTGAGAATACTTTTGTCGTAAGTCTTTATATATAATTTTTTTTCATACTCCTTTTATTATTGATTCTAACTTTAAATGTCTCTTTCATTTGGTACATGTATTCACGGTTATCGTACTCATTTTATCATATATTATAATCATTCTTATTAATAACTCGTTTTAGGGTATACCTACCCATTTGTTACTTTTTCTATCAGTTTATAATTAGCCTTCCAATAAGTTTATTAAGAGGCGGAGGCAGACTCTTAAGAGACTTACACATCATAGCTCCATTTACTTATAAAAATTACTCCCCTCATCTTGTAAATATTTTCCAAAATCATACAAAAAAGTTATGTGATTTTTAACATAACTATTTTTTCTTAAAAAATAGTTTTTAATTTAATGTTGAATCAACGTATTTTTTCTTCTCCGAGTATGGCTTTGTTGAGTCATACTTTAAATTATGAACAAACTGTTACGAAGAGCTATTAATGACTTTCCTTACAATACTATTGTACTTAATATTTACACGTGAATTTGTAGCTTGTTATGCATACAAACAACTAATTAATACAATTATGTTATTTGCGCGGAAAAAATGTGACATGATTTACCAACTAGAGAAATATAAAAAAACGGTAAGGTCAAGGTATCAATATAAATTGATCACACATTCACACCAAAGTTGTAACGAGTACATACTTCATCTATTCTAAAACAGACATCCGTATATTTTTTTTCTCAAAAAGAGACAAAAATTTTATATGATTAAATTAATTACAATATTTATTTTGAAAAGTAAAAATAATATATATGTGAGTAAATTATCAATTATTCCCTTTTAAAACATACATTTTCAAACTTGCGCCCCTTTTTTTACAGTAAGTGGATTGTACATCTGATGTACTACCACATATAATGTAGTTTTTGAGCTTTACAATAAACTTTTTGAGTGTAGTATTAAAAATTATGAATTTTATTATAAAGTTTTTGAGTTCATTATTTTGAACATTAAACTCAAAAAAATTACAATAAAACTCAAAATACATCACATATAAGATTTAAAATGTAATTTATAAAGTTTAAAAAACTCGAAAAAAATGCACAAAAACACAAATTCATACTAGCCTGAGGTAGTACATCCGATGTATAATCCTTTTTCCCCTTTTTTTATGAAAAAAAAAGTATATCCCAAAAGTATTGTCAAAGTTTAAAAATTGCTTCGGAGCTCTTTTGGTTATAATGCATTTGAAGAAGAGTCGAATGAGGCCAACAAAAGAACACAAAAGCGTTCTAAGACCATTTTTGGTGAGATCAAAGTCTTGATAATATAAAGCTAATAGCAGAAAAAGAGCGTTTGGAGTCGGTCTTCCGGAAGGTGGTGATCCCGACCAAGACAAGTCCATTTCAGCCTCTTTTCGATTTACCGTCGTGTTTTTGCTTGTTGGGTATAAATACTCATCGGCACCTTTTATATTAAGGAAACCCCCTAAATTACAACCTCTTCAATAACTTGATTTAATCCCTTACAAAATATCTTTAATATATCTATGTTATCATTATTTATTAACAATAATAAGGCTCTGTTCTTTCTGACTTTTTAGAGCTGAACTGAACTTAATAGAGTTGAACTGAACTGAACTAAATGGAGCTGAACTGAACTGAATGAATCTGAACTGAACTAAACTGAACTGAATAAAGCTGAACTGAAATAAGCTTATTGGAGCTGAACTGAGTTGAAAAAATAATAATAATAATAATAATAATTATGATTATTAGTTGATATCAGAATCATAATGGTAATGATAATGATAATGATAAATATTATTAGTTATTATCATTAGTCTTAGTAATAATATTACTAAATAGTAATAGTAGTATTAATATTAGAGTAAATTAACAATTACACCCTTTTATAAACCAGTTTTATAAAATTACTCCCTTTTATAATTTTTTTTTTTTAAATCACACCCATAACTTTCACTCAGGTCAAATTTTGCACCCAATTTCAGTCTCAAGTGACAAATTCCGTCAAATTTCAATTTTTTTTGTTTAGAACCCACATTTGATGACGAAAATGCCCTTGCTTGTGATATTCTTATATACTAAGTCTTCAACGGTCTCCAGCTCTCTTCTCTGCTATTTCTTCAATTCCTATCAACTGCTCTCTTCCTTAATGTTTTCCCCAAATCAAGGTAATATTAATTGACATCTTCTTCAACAACAAAGTACAAATGATTCTCAAAGCAATCTTCAAAAATTGATCACATAACAAAAAAACACTTGGGATTTTGGGGGGAATTCAGCACATAATTCAAATAAACAAAGAAATCCAGAAAACTTAAATATATGAATAGCTTCAATTGATAAGGTGAGATTGATCTAATCTGGAGATTGAAGATGAGTGGGGGAATATTTAGGGGAATTTTGAGGTAAATTTGGGAGATTGAATATGAGGGTTGGGAATTATGGGGGAATTAAAGAGAGAATAGAGTAACAATGAGTCTTAAACACATCTCGGTTAAATGGTAAGTTAGGGGCAATCCGGTCAGATTTAACAATTTTTCACCGGAAAGTGAGTTTGGGTGCAAATTTTGACTTGGGTCAAAGTTATGGGTGTAATTTTACAAAAAAAATTATAAAAGGGGGTAATTTTAGAAAACTGGTTTATAAAAGGGTGTAATTGTTAATTGACACTTAATATTAATATGATTGATTTTGATAGTCATAACATTCATTATAATAACAATAATAATTAGTGATAATAATAATAATAGAAATAATAGTAGTAATAACAATACTACTACTACTACTAGTAGTAGACAGTAGTAGTAGTAAATTTCTTTTAAATTGTGCTTTGAGCTTGATAAAATAATAATAATAATAATAATATTCTGCTATTACTATTTTTTCCTGGCGTCCTACTTTTCTTCTTTTCCTTATTTTTTTTTCGATCGTTGCTGCCAAAGGTGGCCACCACGCCGACCACCCTATCCATCCCTGCCACCCAGACCTCACGTCGCCGGCCAGGGTGGGTTTTGTTCGTGGCTTTTTTGCGTTGGTGGTTTCTTGTCCTTGGCAATTTGGCATTGCGGGTGTTCCTGTTTTGCGAGCGGCGGCGGCGGTGTCTTCTTCTATGGCCTGCGTGTGGGACCTTTGAGTGGGGTCGCTGTCGGAGATTCGCCATCGGTGGTTGGACAGTTTTGTGCCGTCACAATTAGGGTTTGTTTTTTGTTTCTTATTTTTGGTTTTGTGCGTTTTTTCTCTTTTTGGTGGTTGGTGGGGCTGCTTTCACGTCGGTGGGGTTGCTTCTCCGGTGGTGTTGCTCCGGTGGTATCTTTGGTGGTGTGGGTCAGGTGGTGCGCTGTGTCTGCCGCATGAATGTCATGTCTCAGCCGTGCCATAGCCTTGCATGGGAAACATTAGGGTTTCTATTTTAATATTAGGTTATATTTTCCTTTTCTGTATCATGCCTGTTTTAGTACGTTTTCATTGTCCTTTTTCGAGTATTCATGGGTGTCCGGATGGTCGTGGTAATGGCCTTACTAAGGCCGCATGGCAGAAGCATTTTCAGGACCGACATTGTCATGATGATGCTATGGGGCTTACACGTCAAACTCTTTCTGATAGTCTGACTGTTTTCTCTAATGCCGAGATTACTTTGAAGCGGATGGGCCTTTGGTTTTGTGGGAAGTGCTTAAAAACCCATACCTTTCGCTCTAGGTGTCGGCATAGTCGGGGTGATATTGTTGCGCCCCCGGATTGTGGGGATGGCATCGTTAGCTTCATTATCCATGGTATCCCGCGCCCTTCGGCTCCGTCTCCGTCTCCCTCGGGTCTTTCATCTGATGATAGGGTTGAGCTTGTTCAGTGGTCGTTATCTTCCCTTGATCGTTTATTTTCTTTGGGCCTTCGCACGGTGAAATCTATCCCTCCTAAGTGTCGTCTTGGGTTTGCTCGGGTTTTAAAGGGGGTCTTGGATGATGTGGTTGACTCTCCTGGTGACCTCTCCTGCTGGGTTCGTATGCTTGTGGTGCCTCTTTGTCTGCTTAAGACCTTCGCTCCTAGGAGTAATCTTGAGTGTAGGACTGCTGTTAGGCGACAGCGTTAGGAGGAGAGTATTACCAGGGCTATTCATGCTTGGGGGGTGCCTGGAGGGGGCTTGCTGCTTTTGCAGGAGTGTTTGGCTGAGGTTCCTCCTTCGTTTCAGGTTAAGGAGGATATGGATTTGAGTGAGCTTAACCTCCGCCAATGTCGGCGGAAGATTTGTGATGGCCACTATTCTCCTGCTGTTAGGGTGCTTTCTTCCTCTGGCGTCGCCCCCTACTCTGATGCCACTCTTGGGGCTTTGCGAGAGAAGCACCTGGTCGCCTCATCTCCTTCCTTGCCTCCTTTGCCTGTGGATCATCACTCTCTTATTGCCTCTTCGGCTGTGGTTTTGGATATGATTCGTAGTTTCCCCCGAGGCACTTCTTGTGGGAGGGATGGGTTCCGTGCCCAGCACCTTATGGACTGCTTGAGTGGCGCTGCTGTGGCTATCTCTGATGATCTGATCGCTTCTATTACTAGGGTGGTCAATCTTTTTCTAGAGGGCAGATGCCCACTAGCTCTTGGTGAGTACATTGCTAGTGCTCCGCTCACGCCGCTTGTTAAACCTGGTGGTGGTGTTCGTCCTATTGCTGTTGGCACTGTCTGGAGACGTCTTGTTTCTAAGGTAGGTGCTAGTTTGGTTGGTCCTTCTTTGTGTTCTTATTTTTCTGGTCTTCAGTTTGGGGTTGGGGTGTCCGGTGGAGGAGAGGCTGTCTTGCATGCCTTGAATCGGTTCATCGAGGCTCGTGGTGGGGATGTGGGGCTTTCTATGTTGCTGGTTGATTTTCAGAATGCTTTCAACCTTGTTGATCGTGTTACCATGCTTCTGGAAGTTCGCCGTCGTTGCCCGATTCTTTCCCGTTGGGTGGAGTTCTGTTACTCTCGTCATGCCCGTCTTTTTTATGGGGAACATTGTCTGTGGTCTTGTCAGAGAGTCCAGTAGGGTGATCATTTGGGCCCCTTGCTTTTCGCTTTGGTGTTGCATCCCTTGGTGTGCAAGATACGGGACTCTTTTGATTTGAGTTTGCAGGCTTGGTACTTGGATGATGGCACCATTGTTGGGGATACTTTGGAGGTGGGGAAGGTGTTGGATTTGATTATGGCAGATGGTCCTCAGTTTGGTCTCCATCTTAATGTCGCTAAGACTGAGGTTTTTTGGCCTACTGAGGATCCCCGTAGTCGCTTTCCTGGTGTTTTCCCTCCTTCTATTGCCCGGCCTTTGCGTGGTGTCTCTGTTTTAGGTGGGCCTGTCAGTACTTGCTCTAGTTTTGGCAGTGAGCTTGTAGCGAAGAGAGTGACTAAGACCATCGAGCTTATGGATTTGGTTGCTAGGATTGAGGACCCGCAATGTGAGTTGCTTCTACTTCGAGCTTGTACTGGTATTTCTAAGCTCTACTTTACCCTCCGTACATGTTCGCCGAGAGTCTTTGGGTCTGTTCATCTTCGTTTTGATGCAGCACTTCGTTCTAGCTTGGAACGCATTGTCACCGCGTCTGGGCCAGGTTTTGGGGATTGGCAGTGGCGCCTTGCCACTTTCCCTTTTCATCTTGGTGGTCTAGGTGTTTATGCTGCCGGGGATGTTTTGTACTATGCTTTTTTGGCGTCCCGTTTGCAGTCTGCCGCTTTGCAAGCTCAGTTACTACGGCCTTCTGGTATTGTGGATGCTGGTCCTACTTTTGATGATGCCTTGCAGGTGTTTTCGGAGACTACAGGTTCTACTTTATTACGTGATCCTAGTGAAATCGCTGCCCCTAAACTTATGAAAAAATTGGCAGATATATATTTTGCGAGGATTGCTGCCACTGCAGAATCTGTTTACTCTTTGACACCACGTCAGCTTGCATTGTGGAAGTCCCAGCTTGGTGCCCACTCCTCCGATTGGTTGCGTGCGGTTCCTATCTCTGGGTTGGGTCAGACTATGAACGGGAGGACTTACCGTTCTGTGCTAGGATATCGTCTGGGTGTTCCTTTATTCGTGGTATCTAGGCCTTGTCCTGCTTGCTCTCGGGTTTTTGCTGATGATATTTACGGGGACCACGCTGTTTCTTGTACTGGCACTGTGGGTGTTAAGCATCGGCATAACCTCGTCCGTGACACCTTATTCGACATCTGCTATAGGTCTGGTATTTCTACGGGTAAGGAGGTGGATATCGGTTTAGTTGACGGACAGGGCGGCTCTCTTCGTCCTGCGGATTTGCTCCTCTATTCCTGGGACAGAGGACGTGACGTGTGTGTTGATTTGACTGGGTCCTCTCCCTTGACACAGACTGGGATGACCGATTTTGTGCCGGAACGGGTTGTTACTGATGCTGCGCAGCGCAAGTGTGCTAAGTATAGAGAATTGTGCGGGGCGGATGGTTACGGTTTCCTACCCTTCTCTTTCTCTTCGCTTGGGGAGTTGGGTTCGGATGCTGTTGACTTGCTGAAGCGGATTCAGAAATTCTCGGTATCTCAGGATGCTGGGGCTCGGGTGGCCGCTTATATCTTTACTAGACTTAGTTTTTCTATAGCTAAGGGGGTGGGGGCCCAGATTGTCTCTCGGCTCCCCACCAATTTCATGTAAACTTTTTCATTTTATATTAATGAAAGCTGCGCGCATCTTATAATAAAAAAAAAAAAAAATATAATAATAATAATAGTAATAATAATAGTAATTATAATTATTATAATAAAAAATAATAGTAATATTAATAATATTGATAATAGTTGCTATTAATAGAATATTCCCCTCCAGTTCATAATAATGTTCGTATTTTGTATTGCATAGTTTTCGAGACGACACTTTGACTTGATTTCTCTTCATTTATATTCAATTTTTTTTCATTTAAAAAATATGTTTCTAATTTTTTTTATGATGAATATAAATGTTTTTTGTTATAACGTCTAAGTTTTTATATTTTAAAACTTATTTATGGTCAAAGTTATAACGAGGGATAATTATGAGATGGAGGAAGTATTATTTAATTAATTAATTAATTAATTAATAATAATAATAATAGTAGTAGTAATAAAATAATATTAATAACTAATATTAATATTAATAAAAAAAATTTAAGTTTAATTCGAGTAGAACTCAAGTGATCTAATTTAGTGGAGCTGAACTGAACTGAATGAATCTGAGCTGAACTGAACTGAACTGAATTGAGTTGAACTGAATTGAGCTGAAATTAAGCTCGAAAGAAAATGGCCTAAGTTGTGTTTAACTACCTTTAATTATGTACTAAACGGAGCTAAACGAAGCAGGAGTAGGAACATCAACAACATTAGGAAATGTTGAGGCCACACGCCTACGCCACTGAATTCACATGAGGCTAAGCCCTCGTACCACCAATCAAGGAGCTCTCGTTTAGAAGTGAAAACCCATAGAAACCTCATAACCCGTCTTTTTACAACGAAAACACATACACTAATGTATTCTTATTAACTCTCGAGAGGAAATGAGATGAACGAGAACGAGAGCAGACACGACGAGTGAACAACAAACCCTCTCACCTCGGTGACCACCTTTTTGTTTGCGATCCATGCCAGAAGCCACACAATCCTTCGAGATGGTTGAAATGAACGATTTTTTTTTTGCATTTCACGTTTATGAATGGCCATAAAATATTATAGCCTAGTTGGATTGTAACTTCCCTCATTAGGATAATTTCAGTCTGGTTTAGGTCATTTCATATTTGTTATATATTTTGTACCGAGTCTATTTTTGTTTTCAAGTATACCGATGTACCGATTTTTGATTTATTACTTCTAATTCAAGTCACCCGAATCTTCAATGACCTTGTCATTTTCCAATAAGTGGATTGTACCTCTGATGTACTACAACATATAGCGAAGTTTTCGAGCTTTGTAAAAAAGTTTTTGAGTTTCTTATTAAAAACTTATGAGCTTTACTATCAAGTTTTTGAGTTAGTTCATTTGAACATTAAACTCAAAAAAATTACAATATAACTCAAAAACATCATATATAACATTTAAAATGTAACTTAGAAGCTTTAAAATGCTCAGAAAAAATACACATATACTCAAATTCAAATTAGGTATGAGGTAGTACATCCGATGTATAATCCTTTTTCTCGTCATTTTCAGTCGTGGATCACTTGAAGACCGACTTACGTGAAGGCATAGCCGTTTGTTAGCCAAAGTTATCTTCAGATGAATATTTGAAACATCCCAAACTTTGTTTTTCTTCCAGGGTTTATCTAAAAGAGAATCCCAAAGTATAAGTTTTACTATTAGAACAAAATATGGGCAAGCTAAGTGAAGTTGAGCTGGATGCCTATACAATAACCTACTTGCACTAGTTGCCTACTATCATATGTTTAGAGAAGCGAATCATATGTTTAGAGGATTTAGAGGATTTGATAGTTGCCTACTATCATTAGGATAATTTAGAGGATTTGATAGTCAAGATCAATCATATGTTTAGAGAAGCGAATCAAGGAGCGGATTTGTTAACAAGCAAACGAGTCTAGTTGCCTACTATCACTTCGTTCTACGATACTCCTCCTGACGATCCTCATCCCATTCTTCATGATGGCATCCTTAGGGTTGATTTGCCACGTTTCGTCCCTAGTTAGTGCAGCTTAGTTTTCCGAGTCTTTGCTCATCTTTCGCACAAAAAAATAAAAAACATAGATCACTTATCTTCGATAAGACTTTAACAATTTATTTCACTGTAATCACATACAATATGGTTAAAACTTAGTGATTCACATCCTAACCATTGACTATGTAGAGTTCAAATCAGCCATCCATATTGATCATTCAAGTTCAACAAAACTTCAAACACATGGATTTATATTCCATATATCATCTCATATATATCATATACTCCTACATTAAAGTTATGCAAACCGGATCGATTCGGGTCTCGAGTTAGTTTTATCGAATTAGGTCAAATAGACTCTTTTCACAAACCTTTATTTTTATTTTTTTCATAACCTCACAACGGTACTAAAACATTCCCTCCAACACAATTCATTCATTTTATTCAATATCATTCTTCAAAAATTCACACAAATTCATCAATGAAATGACACAACTTCCTTCAAATCTTTCACCCAGAAAACTTCTCAAGCTTCTCAAATCACAACCCAACACAAAACTTGCACTTTCCCTCTTCGATTCCGCAACCAATCTCCCCAATTACACCCATAATGAGAACGTTTACCATCACATTCTTCGCCGTCTTTCCGATCCTAATCTTGTCAAACAAGTTCATCGTATCGTAAATTTGATACAAACCCAGAAATGTATTTGTTCAGAAGATGTTGCATTGACTGTACTCAAAGCTTATACTAAGAATTCCATGGTTGATCAAGCTTTAGATGTTTTTAAGCGAATGTCGGTCATTTTCGGGTGTGAACCCGGTATTCGGTCGTATAATTCTATGTTTAATTGTTATGTGCAGGTGAATCAGTGGGAAAAGGCTGAATCTTTTTTTAAGTATTTTCAAACATTGGGTGTTATGCCTGATTTGGAGAGTTATAATATATTGATTAAGGTTTCGTGTCGTAAAGGGCAGTTTACGAAGGCGAGGAAGGTGTTGGATTGTATGTGGAATGAAGGAATGTGTCCGGATGTGTATAGTTATGGTACTTTGATTAGTGGGTATGTGAAATGTGGGAAATTGGATGATGCATATAAGGTGTTTGTTGAAATGTCTGAACGAGGCGTGACGCCTGATGTCGTTTGTTATAATGTTTTGATTGATGGGTATTTTAAATTAGGTGATATTGAGAAAGGTAAAGAGGTTTTTGATATGTTAGTTAGGGATTCTGTAGTTTATCCTAATGTTGTTACTTATAATGTTATGATTAATGGGTTGATTAAATGTGGGAATGTTAGTGAGAGTTGGGAGTTTTGGCGGCGCATGAACTTGAATGATCGAAAGTTGGATGTGTTTACTTATAGTAGTTTGATAGATGGATTGTGTAAAGCTGGGAATGTTTGTGAGGGTTCAAGGGTTTATGCATCGATGATGGAGAATGGTGTTTTACCGGATGCTGTTACATGTAATGTAATGCTTGATGGATATTGCAAAGCGGGGATGATCGATGATGCTTACATGTTATGGCAGTTTATGAGGAAAGAGGGCCTCTGTAATACTGTTAGTTTCAATATATTTATCAGGGGTTTGTTTGAAAGCAGAAAGGTGAATGAAGCGTTGTCCGTTTGGGATTCTCTGCCTGAGAGCAGCTGTAATGCTGATTCCACTACTTTGGGGGTGCTGATACACGGATTGTGTAGATTTGGACACCTGAACAAAGCATTAGCGATTTTCAGATCTGCAGTGGATGGAGGTAAAGTAGATAATTACGTATATTCTTCATTAGTTGATGGATTATGTAAGAATGGACTGCTGGATGAGGCTGTTAGTATCTTAGACACAGTTAGTAATGTCGAAAATAGTTTAAATTCATATGTTTTCAATGCCGTAATAAGTGGGTATATACGAGCATCTAAAATTGAGAAGGCCACTGGGACTTTTAGATCAATGGTCGACAAGGGCTGTCTGCCTACACTTGTAACGTATAACACCCTGATAAATGGGCTATGCAAAGCAGAAAGATTTGAAGCTGCTTATGTATATATAAAGGAAATGCTAGAAAAAGGTCTTAAGCCAGATGTAATTACATACAGCCTGTTGATAGATGGCCTTTGTCGAAGCGGAAAGATGAATAAGGCCCTACAGCTGTGGTGCCATGTTCTTGAAAATGGTCTCAAGCCTGATATTATCATGCATAATATCATAATACATGGATTTTGCTCCGCCTTTAGAGTCGACGAAGCAATGAAGCTATTCTCAAATATGAGGCATGTAGGTTGCCTGCCAAATCTTGTAACTCACAATACACTTATGGAAGGGCTTTTTAAAGCTGGAGCGTTTGAAATGGGAAGAGCCATCTGGGGCTGCATTTTGAAAAGAGGATTCCATCCTGATATTATCTCATATAACATTGTGTTACATGCATTATGTTCTCGAAATAAAATAGCAGATTCCATGGGTTTCTTACATGATGCCATTAGTAGGGGAGTGATACCATCTGTTGCTACGTGGAATATTCTTGTGAGAGCTGTTACTTGTAATGGGATCCCGGTGTTTTGAATGTAGACTATAAAACCGGTCTTGCTGGTTCATGGTTATGTGGGAGGGTTTGGTGTTCTACATATCTGGGAGATAATCAAATTCCCCGACTGAATTTCTCATAACCAGCGGTTTGGTATCCAATCTTTATGCAAGATTTGTGGGAATTGGATGCTGTGCGTAATATCGGTTGTTGTGCAACCAATACTGCCTTAAAATGCAGCCTCAATAACCTTCAAATAGATCATGATTCAGTTTTGCAGATGATATTTATAACATGACCAGCGTTATATTTTGTCATTCATTTTGAGTGGACCTTAATCTGATTCTCCCTTGCCAAGGGAGCTTTGTGTTTGAGAAATTCTCTTTTCAGGCATGTAGCAGTTCTAGTTTTTCCTTTTCTTTTTTATGTGCAGTTTGTTAATTATCCATCTCCGTGATGCTAATTTCATGATCTTTTGCTCTTCTCCGCTGTACTGTTTGTAGATGGAGTACTCTACTTGAATTTTCTACCACTGATATGAGCATTCTTTGCACTGAAAGATCCTCTTCCCTTAAATTGAAGGTGAGCTATGGAGAGGATTATCTACTTATTTTTCCTATAGTTGTTCACTGGGTTGTCACCGTCAGTGGCTCAGTGCCTGATTCTGCATTGTAAAACGCTTCAGAAGTACTCCCTCCCATCCAAACCAAAGGTTACATGGGAGGGAGCACAAGTTTTAAGAAAACATAGAAAAGGGAAGGGTAGTATTGGAATAGAAGTAGGACCACTTGAGTATTTAATGTTAGTTGGGTGGGTGGGGTAATGGCATATTGTGTAAATATATAGGGTAAATGAGTAGTAGTTAGTCTTATTTGTTACCCAAAAAGGAATGGGTAGTTTGGTTTGGATGGTTCAAATAAAGTAAGTGTAACCTTTGGTTTGGATGGGAGGGAGTATATAGTTAGTTTGTTACAATAATTATTTGTCACACTTCACATAAAGAACACTTCAATATTAAAACAAATTCTGTATTCATCATTTGATCTGCTTAGAAGGACAATGTTCATATGGCCCAAGTTAAGCTAGATTATGTCCTATTGTCACTTTGACTAATCAAAATAATAGCATCAGCGTAACGTTTTTGCGACTTTAGCATCATTTCTTAGCATTTGAAACATTGAAATCTATACGTTTTGACTCTAGTCTGTGACTTACATCTTTGCATGTCATTGAACGGTTGCAGGTAAATTGTACAACAGACGGCTGTCCACTATCTTTGATGAGCTTTAGCATCGAGATCCGGCTCAGTGGTAAGCCTGAGATGTTTTTTTTTTATCTGTATGAAGTTTAAATAGGTGTTAATATGCCTGTGGTACTCTGTTCGCATATGCAAGTCTCTGTTATTTTATTAATCTAATCAGAGATAGTCTGAAAAGTTTGCTGTTGAAATTGAAGTTTCTGGTAGTGGAGAACCTGTTTCCGAAAATGAATTTAAGGTGAGTAAAAGATTGTATGGTTTTATAGTTAAATCTCTAAATTGTGGTTGGTATTCAATATACCACAGGCGCAAACAAATTGTCATTATTAAAATTTTCTGACATTAATATCTTGTAACTTACATTTGTACACCTAAATGGTCTTTCTTATTGAATCCCACTCTCTATACCCATTAATACCACATTTTCATATCCCTCAAGCTTAGCTACTCACCATTGTGATGATCAGTTTGAGAGATTGTTGAGCATTAAGTTATAAGATCACTGCTCTCATTCTTTGATGTGTGTTTCACAGAGATACTGCACTGCGTACCTGAAGCATCGATTATGTGTAGGTTTGGTGGTTCCAAATATATCACCAAATTGAGGAACGATGCAATAGTAAGATAGCATGAGATATCAAGCCTAAGGGATGAGCAATACTTGGGTCTATTAATCTTGCTACATAATCTAATCTAATTAGTAATCACTGAATTACACATTGCTTCAGCGTCGAGTTAAATTCTTACATGAAAATTGCACTTTTCAATTTTTTTGGAAATAATTTTTTCCATCCGCTTGTCCTTTCCCTTCAGATCCTGCGTAATTGGCTTGGTAATTTCTCTATTGAGCTTTAGGTTTTGGGAAGGTATCCTTTTTGTTCAATCTTTTGGTTTGGAGCATGTGTTGGACACATGCACTCTTGTCGGTGCTTTGGATACACCATTTTTTATGATTTTTTTTTATGTGGCTACTCGTGGGTTCTAGTGAGAGGTATCGAAGAAATGTGGATACACCAAATTTGAGTGTTGAAGTAACACCCTTCTGACACTGACACATTATGATATTCCTACCTTTGTTTGCACGAAACCAATACATAGATTACTGAAAGAGGAGAGAAGGGGAAAAGTTGACAAGATAATGGTAAAATAAAGGCAAGTAAGAAGATTATGCTTGAACTTGCACAACACAAAATTGAAATTAAGAAGATAATAGTGGAACAACGGGAGTAGTTGTCAATAATTGATTGATGCTAATTGTTGGTCGTTACTCTTCTATTGAGATGTGACTTGAGAGCGCTCTATTTAAATATTTTGTTAATTTCTAGGTGTTTCATCATTTTCCTGCATATTCTCATCTCAAGCATTGATCATGTTTCTTGAAATCATGGTTTTGTTGGTTTCAAAAATATCAACAAAACTGAAACGATGCAAAAGAAAGAGTATGAGGTATTATGCCCAAGGGAGGAGAAACACTTGGGTTTATTAGTCATGCTACATTCTATATACTGATTTCTACATTGCTATATGCAGCTCTCTGAGTTGAAATCTTACTTAAAAGCCACACTTGTTTTCACTTTCTTACTTCGTCCTTTCTCTCATCTTGTCGTAATTGTTTGGTTTGGGATTTGATGTTATGGACATTTGAGGAATAACTTCAAGTTCCCCAACTGAATTTGTCTTCATCTGCATTATGGACGTAAATCTCGGTTTAAGAGATCTCCAAATCATATGCCATGCTTAATATCGATTGCTGCTATACATATGCATTTAATACTGCCCCAAATTGCACAGTAACCATCAAAACCTTGATAATCGATCACGATTCCGTGTCTCAGCTGATATGTAATACTATGATCAGCGCTATATTTTGTCATTGATTTGGAGTGGACCACAGTGGGGCATTTTCCCCTGATGAGCTATGCTATAGAGAAGCTTGTTTTTCAGGTAAGCCGAAGATCAATTTAAATTGTTTTCTTGTGCGCAGGTGTTAATAATCCATCTCCGTGATGCTAATTTCATAAACATTTGCTATTCCTCGCTGTACTGTCCAACTGTCCGTAGATGGAGTACTCTGTTTGAATAGTTTGCTGTTGATATGAGCATTCTTTACACTGAAAGACCTGCTTCCAAGTTCCAATAAATGGAAGGTGAGCTCTGAAGAAGCAATTTTATTTTTATTATTTACTTTTTTATCGTTCACTAAGTTGTGACCACCAGTGCCTGTTTCTTCACTGCGAAAGACTTCATAAGTATAACATTGCACTAATGAATGTAATGATATCTCATGTTTCAAGTGAAGAAGACACTTTTATATTGAAATCAAATTTGTGTTGGTCATTTGATCTACTCAGAAGGACAGTGTTCTTATTCCCCAAATTAAGCTCGATTATGTCCCATTGCCACTTTGACTTGTCAAAATCATAGCATCAGTTTAACATTGTTTTTCCCCCGATATTATCAGTTGCACCATTTCTTTGTATCTGAAACGTTGTAATCTGTACATTTTGACTCCAGACTTTTACTTGTATGTCATTGAAGGTTCTGCCAGTAATTGTAGAACAGACAGCTCTCCACTATCTTTGACGAGCTTTAGCATCAACATCCACCTTCACGGTAAGCATGATCTTTTTGTTATCTTTATGCAGTTGAATGGGTGTTTAGTATGTCTGTGATTAATGGGTGCTCATTTGCGCTTCTTTGTTATATTATTAATATGGTTGGGAATAGTCCGAAAAGGCTGCTACTGAAAATTGAAGTTCCTGGCAGTGGAGGAGGACCTGTTTATGACAATGAAGTAAAGTTACGTAAAAGAAGGCCTGATTCTTTTGATAATCTGTTGATTGTGATATGTTTTCAATCCTGCAACAAATTATCATATGAAGAATTTTATGCGACATTTATGTCATGTAGTGTATATATGTACACATAACTACATAAGTGGACTTTTCATTATATTTCCTTGTGTAATTATACCACATTTTCATATCCAGACTCCCTTTCAACATTAACTACACACCATTATGAATTTTTGATGATCGTTTTGAGGGACTGGAACATAAATAAGACCACTGGTCTCAATACTAACCATGTGGGTTTCACAGTGGGGCTGTACTACGTAACCTGAAGCATCCATTATGAGAAGGTTTGGTGGTTGCGACATATCACCAAATTGAAAAATGATGCAAAAGTAAACTAGCGTGACATATCAAGCCTAAGAGATGAGGAATACTTGGGTCTATTAATCATGCTACATAATCAATTTTAATCAGTAATCACTTGCATTTCACTGTCACAGAATTGATTAAAGGTATTACACAAAAGTTAACTGTTTCACATCTTTTGTCATCCCCCATCCCTTGGCCCTCAGCTTTCAGATCCTGCCTAATTTACGCTGGTAGACTTTCTCTATTGCGCTTTGGTTTTTGGCAACAGATCCTAATCTTTTTATTCTTTTGGTTTCGAGCAAGAATCGGACACGCTTGCACTCTTATCGGTGTGTTGATTTTTTTTTACTGTTATGTTTTTGCTCTAAAAATGAGGTGCAGTTCCTCAGTTGTTGAAAGACGTGTCATGAGGCATCACATCAAGAAGATAATAAGTGGGACAAAAGTAGTAGTTGTACATCCTTCATACTATTTGGTGGTTAATGCTCTGAATATTTTAGTCATTTGTATGAGTTTCATAGCGTCCCTGCATATACTCAAGCATCGATCAGACGTTCATGGCTTTGTTGGTTCCAGAAATATCAACAAAACTGAAGCGATGCAAAAGCAAGATAGCATGAGCTATCAAGCCTAAGGGATGAGGAACCCTTGGGTCTATTAATCATGCTACATTTCATTTGCTGATTTCTACGTTGCTATGTGCAGCTATATGAGTTGAAATCTTACCTAATACGCTGCACTTGTATTCACTCTTTTACATCTTACTTTCTTTCACCTTGATCACAGTCCATTCTAAAATGGAGTTCGTTAGCACACTAGGCCACCATAGTTATATTAGAACCCAGAAACGCCCTACAATTTTCACCCAATCCTCGTCACGCACCAAGCAGTGTTTGTGAATACATTGCCTTATACTGCGATGTAAGTGCATTGTCCGAATAGTTTGCTCATATAAGAGATTCATAGCATGATTGCATATTTTGAAGCATCGATCATGTGTCTGGAATTCATGGTTTTGTTGGTTCCAGAAATATCACCAAAACTAAAAACCGATGCAAAAAGAAGCTAGCATGACATATCAAGCCTAAGGGATGAGCCACACTTAGGTCTATTAATCATGCTACATTCTACATTTACTGAATTCCACATTTCTATATTCATCTATTTGAGTTGCAGTCTTATGTAAATACTGTACTTACTTTCACTCTTTTCTATCTTTCTTTCCCTCACCTTGACCTTCACTCTCAGTCAACATCTTCTGCTCATAGATCAGCTGAGTGATCAGTCCGACAAATATGGCAGCAAGAATTGCTACTTTCCGCAAGTCTACTGAAGGAGAGATATACGAATCAGCAAGACCAACAAAGACAATGCCAGTCAACGCAAGGTAAACATTTCTCCTGGTTTTAGACCCTGCACTTTGTTTAGTAACATCCATTATTTTTTTAGCCTCCTCCTTTGCTTTTGCCATTTCAACAGGTGGCTTATCTCCGAGGCTTTGAAAGAAAAGACCTTCATTTCGGCCAATTTCGACTTCACCTTCAAATTCTGACAATTCTTTGTCCGTCTTTGCAATCTCCTCTTTGCTCATATTTGACAATTCCTCTAATTCCAGCATTCTGGTTTCCATATTCTCCATTATCTGTTGATCACATGATGAACAAATATCATGCCACTCCATTAGTTTCTTGAACTTATGAAAAAGAATATTGAGCGGTCTTCATCATAATAATATTATATCATGAAATAGTCTCATATGAGAATTTGCGTATGTCACCATATGAGAGAATTTCAAAAACATAATGAAAAATTAAGTTGATGGGCAGACCCGAGCACTGGCTTCATCGAGATCTTTAAGCGCATTTTCACCAATAGCATCTATCTCAGCACTGGCTTCCTCAGCAAACTGGGTCAAATAATCAGAACGCTCGTCCAAGTAGTCAGTAAGCCGGAACTTCTGAGTTTGAAGCATTACTATTTTGGCCAATAACTCCTGCTTTTGAGGGTCCCCTTCAGGAGGTGAACTCTCTGAACTCGAGTCATCCGGTTTGGACCTACAGACAGACAGAGTGCAGAGCTTTCCAGAACTTCTCGTGTCGAAGGTCGAGTACTGAGGACTTCCAGTCGCGTTCAACTTGAACCCGGTTTGGATAGTCTTTATAGTAATCATATTGTAGAACCTGTGAGGCTTTTCTTAGTTTTCCTGAACAAAGAGAAGATGCACCTGTGGAGTAACTTACAAGCATGTATTTGGAATTGGGGGTCTTTGGACCTCTCACTTGGGTGCTTCAACGTTATCCTGTTAGGAACTTAAAGGAGTAGAATGTCTTTTTCTAGTATCTTATGTAAAACAAACTTTTTTTTTTTTTTTTTTTTTTTTTTTTTTTTTTTTCAGAACAAGCTGGCAAGTGACACACATTTTGGCATTAAGATTCTTTGGATTCCTAAATTAATCGATAAAACTCAAGTCATTTTTTTTATAAGGAAAGAAAATAGGACTAACCCGTCTCATCTTTTTGGATGAGGGAAGGCTGAGGAGAGTGAAAGTCAATCACTTTTAACCTACCCGAACGGCCGAACCTCTCCATACATATATATATTTAGGGTTAGCCAACTATTATTAAGCTACTACCTCCCTACAATATGGTTCACTCCTCTCATTCCCCACAAGATTAAAGAAGGATACAAATGTTCGGAAATGAAAGCTCAGAATTACGTGGGGTCACACCTTAAAATAATTACGCGTAACAGACCAAAAAAAGAATCAAGTTATCCAACGTCGTGTTCTAAGTTTTGAAGACACCGTTGATAGTCGTACGATGCCAAGCCCAAAAGAAAGGATGACCCTTAATGATAGAGGTTAGTATCAATTTTTACCCTTGATGGCTTTATTTACCCATATTGAGCTCATCCATGGCCTCTATCCATCTCTGTATAAAGTCTAAATTGCCTCTACAATTCACGGTACCCAATTCATCATCCAGAGGGCCGTAGGTGACACACATGTGTCAACCACGATGGTCGATGGTAACACGATATATTGATTGGAGATAGCCGTCTTTGGCCATCGTCTCGGTGAAGTGATTTAAGGCTGTGTTATGTAGAGCAGCGACCACACTATAACCAAAAGAAATTATAAGGGTTTCACCCCCAATTAAACACACTGTTTCAAATTTTCAATGCTTAAATTTCTACATGCAATCATTTCCCATAGTAGCAGTAAAAAAAATTACAACTACACCAATTTACCTATTGCGGTAAATAAAGAAATTTGATCTCTTTCCTGCCTGGCCTCATTGTTTTACCTGTTGCTCAGTATAACTAACATTGCAGGAGAACTAACACTAGATGCTTTTTCCAAGGCGCCTCACACAGACACACAGTCAACACTTTTCCATACTGGTATCTCCGTCTCGATTATTTGTTTACATTTTTAATTCATTGTGAGGGTATGTTAATCATCACAAAGAATAAAAGAAGGTAAACAAATGACTGAGACGGAGGGAGAGTAAGTTTATTAAGCACACAACATACCATGAGTAACCCGAAATTCCTTGCACATTAAAACCTCACTTAGCTAGTCCTGTAACCTTCTTGTATGTGTACCACTTAGAAATCCAGAGATACACAAGGAAGTTAACCACACTGAGAATAGCCAAAAGCCAAAAGAAGTAATCTAGGTGGCCTCTATTGAGGTTATCCGGGATCCAACCTAGTTTCCCGTCTCTTGTGCTTACGTCTGTGACTATCGTTACAAGCAATGAGCTCAGGTAGCTTCCCAAAGCCACGGTTGTGAGCGATAGAGCCGAGCACAGGCTTCTCATTGCATCGGGAGCCTGGGCGTAGAAGAACTCAAGTTGTCCGATAAATGTAAACACTTCAGCACACCCAATGAGGAAATACTGAGGGATTTGCCAGAATATCGAGAGGGGGATGGTTTTTAAGTCATAGTAATTGTGCTTCTTCACCATGTCTAGCCTTGCGACTTCTAATATCCCGGCTGTAACCATGGAAAAGATTGAAATGGCCAGCCCGATCCCCATTCTTTGAAGCTGGGTAAAACCACGCTCATGGCCAGTTAGTCTTGAAAAGATCGGAATGATCATAAGGTCATATACTGGGGTCCAGAAGATGACACTAAGAGTGTCGAAAAGTGAGAGTGAGGCTGCTGGGATTTTGAACTTTGGCCCTATGTGTTGGTCTAAAGTATTCCCTTGCAAAACAAACATGGTGCTCATTTGACTATAGACGGTTGCAAAAACGATCCCAGTTGCCCAAACTGGAAGCAACCTAACTAGGGCTTTCAGCTCTTCCACCTGAGTTACGGTGCAAAGCCTCCATGGGTTTGGCGTGCCCTTTATGTCGTCTGTGTCAATTGGCACAGCAGCTTTGTCGAAACAACTGGGAATTAAAAAAATTCAGAATTAGTGTCATAATGAAGTGTAATATTAGTAGAGTTATTAAGACATGTGATTAATTAGCAGTATAGACACACCTCATATTACGTGTATGCTCCATCTTGCGACTTCCTTCAATGCTTGATTCCTCGTCAGCTGTCTCATATAGAAGGCTTTTATCCTCGGGAACTCTTACTTTAAATTTTCTAAACATTGCAACCACCACCTGAGCAATCCGGGTCAAAGGACTCCCTCCTGGCTTCTGGAACCTATACAATCGGGACCCAGAAAAGAAGGACACGACAGCAATAGCCATGGCTGCAGCTGGGATGCCGAATCCCCATCCCCAACCTACATTTGTTTGGATCCACACCAGCACTGACGAAGCAACAAGAGCACCCACATTGATCGAGAAGTAAAACCAATTGAAGAAGGAGCTTTTCTTTTTCCTTTCTTTGTCATCCATTTCATCGAATTGATCAGCTCCAAATGATGAGACACATGGCTTAATTCCGCCAGTTCCAAGCGCAACCAAATAAAGAGATAGAAATGCGACTGCAATTTCTCCTGTTGTTGGGTGACATCCGTCTGCACTGCATGATGGCTTTAGTCCATTCACCGAGGCACTCAGTGTCAATAGAACCATTCCCTGAAACATACATCAACATTGAAATGATTGAGTTGATTTCTCAAAATATCATTAACTATTCTTAGACTACTCCGTATTATATAGTGAGAAATTTTTTCACCCAAGAATTGTGATACCAAAAAAAAGTAAATAATTTTGTATATAAGCAAAAATCATGATATGTTTTTTGTTTTGTTTTGCTCATTACTGTATGGATGAGAACGACAAGCATTCATACAAACTCTCTCGGACCCCTTATTTCCGCTTCATCATACATGATACATGGTTATTTCTTATTTTCTGTGTTGGATTTTGGTAACGTCAAACAAATCAGGAAAAGTGAAACTGAAAGGATCAGGAGGAAACTCACGACAACATAAATCATGGAGAAAATGGCAATAACCCAAAATCTACCCCAGTAGGCATCAGCTAAAAAGGCTCCAAGTAAAGGCATGATATAGCAGGTCCCTGACCAATTGTTTACGTTCTTAGATGCAGTAGCACTGCCTTGATGCAGACGAGTAATGAAATAGTTCACGAGATTTGTACTCATTCCATAGTAGGCCAACCTTTCACAGCATTCATTTCCTGATAAAACAATACAACACAAAAGAAGTCAGGTAACAAAGAAACACACAGCCATGAACAGCAACTGCGATTTAGTGAGCTTCATAACTGACATGTCTGTTAAGAGACTACTGCTTAAAACGGGGCTAGGGGTAGAGCGTAAGGTACTTCCCCGACAATATAACTTAACTGGAACATGTCGACTATCAAGTGCTTCATAACTGACAAATGTATTGCCTAATGCCTACTAATGTAAGGAAGAATAAAGGCATACCGAGAATAAATACACAAGCCTTCCAGTTTCCAGTTTTGTTCCTGTCAGCAGGATTCCCACGGATATCCAATGCTCCGTCCATCACAACCGAGCCATCTGGTTTTTGAGTGGTTTCCATTCTGCAGTGCTTTTCTTTGGCTCTACTGTTTAGCGAGGAAACCTTCAGCAATTCACAAATCAGACATTCGTAATCAAGCAACCACGCTTATATGGAAATACTCGACACTATTTAAGCAAATAAACTTGCAGAATTGAAATTAAATGTAGAGAAGCAAAACTGAACCACAGAAAGATATCAATAAAGAGTCGTGACTTTATACTAGATCTGTATGAAAAAGCTTAGAGCATACAAAATAGGTGACCGCGGTCTAAAAATCGAAAAAGGTGACCTACAAAACTGTCAAATGCCAAAACAAAACATTTTTACCTAACTGTACTTGATTTTTAAGCTGAAATAAGAGCACTCTTTAGTACTTACAGGAAAATAATGTCTGAAACATTTTGATGTTGAATGATAACAAACACACATAAGACGGTCTCCCATTTAAGTCATAGGATGTTGTACATGATTGTTTATTTTTCTTACTACAGTGAGGTGATCATATCAAAACCCGGAAATACTATAAACTATACTACTCCGTATGTTATACGCATAGGCCGAAGAGCATCATCAGCATTAACCATACTAAGGAAGTACTGAAGTAACCAATGAACAACGAGCACTTGACGAGTCGAGTCGTTACTTTTAATATAGAAGATTAGATAAAATCTGATTCCTTAATAGATTAATGTTATTTCCATAGTTGGTATCTAAGGGAATCTAAAGGAAATCCAAACAAATAATTAGGATTCAATTGAAGTGTAACAATGATGTTAGAGTTTCCTTAGAAAAAGCAATGATGCTACACATTTGTGAGCTGTTTGTTACAGTCAACACTCAACACTCAAGGAGTCTTCAATACAAATCCATGTGAACACAAATAAGTTTCCCACGATTTGCGTAAGTTGACCAAATTGGTGACCCAAATAAATCCAATAATGCACTCTTCGTCACAATGACCTTAACCCGGTGCCTTAAGAGGAGTAACAAGTCTCACTGAAGACGGGCAGATCCGTCTTCAATGAAGACAGGTCGTATTGCCTCTCACAAGGAGGTAAGTGGGAACGATTCCCACTTGTCTTTTTATAAGAGACAACCCGACCTGTCTTCATTGAAGATGGATATGTCTGTCTTTAATGAGAATTTGTGGAGGAGACAATGAGACATACATATGACGGAATAAGAGGGTCGGTCGTTAATATAACTCCATCCCTCAAACCGTCACAATATTTATTTATCTTTTTTATTCTTTATACGACCATTTTAAATGAAGGTAAACAAATTAACAGAATAAGACAAAGACACTATGAGACCGTTTTACGATGTGAGACCGTCTCAACTCCCACGTAATAAATACTGGAATGGATAATAACTCAATCTCACGTCACCGAAAAAAAATTACCGCGAAACTTTAGAGCAATAAAGTGAAATTAGTCACATTAATTAGATTATAATAATACAAAGCTAATTCTCATTAGCTAAGAAAGTTTCCACTAAAATAATCTAGAATAATACTGGAATCATTACAAATTTGACATCAGTTAATTAACAGTCCAACTCAAGCATAGTAAAGGAATCAAATTAAAATCAAGAAAAACTCAAAATAGTAGAGCAAAAAAACTATAACATTCAAGGTGAAACTTACTACAAAAGACTCAAAAAGTGTGTTATTATTTCGGTTTTTTTAATGTGTGTCAACTCATTCTCATTATAAAAATGAATTTATACTTGAATATCTCGCGAAAATATCTAGTGAGCACGATATCAAAAGTAAAGAATTGAATGAGACGGGTTGGAGTTATATAGTACCTCGTAGCTTGTCAAAATTGAGGATTGTAAGTGAAATGATAAATTGAGTTAACAAATGCAAAATTGAAGCGTAAGTAGAATGTGTGGTATGGTATAGTATATGGACGCACTTCAATTTTGATGTAGGAGTATTGTTTTGACTCTATATAGGGTGTAGAAGAGTATTACAAAGAGATGAGTATTATTTATGGAGCATTATGAATTTAATGAATTGTGAAATGTGTGCCCACAACTTGATGGTTTTATTTTAACACAAATTCTTATTGAAGACAGACTTTAAACGTCTTTATCTTATAATGGATAGTGTCCCTTTCACAATATGCAAGTAGAGAGGGCGGGTGAAGGGAAAAGTGAGCACCCTACTTGTCTTCTCACCCGCATATTGTAAGAGAGACACTATTCATTTTTACCTTGTAACAGATAGTGTCGGTCTTCAACTTGACCAATTGTTATTTTAGTGGAGGTGGGGGTGTTTTCTTGGTGTTGGTAAACCTAGGAATTGTCATCATTGTAATAATTGTAGTAATGGATGACCCAATTTTGTAAATAACATATTTTTATTTCTTTCCTTTGTAGTTACATGTCACTCTCACTTGCCTATGTAGGAAAGTAGGAATTAAGAGGTGGTGCTAAAATTTGGTATGATTTGAGGAACTCAAATTGAATTGATTGGAACTTGGTTTATACAAGTAGAGAATTTAGTGAAGCAAAATCAATGGATTTTGTAGAGTAGTTATGATCCGAGGCTATGTCTTATATAATAGAGTTTGAGCATATTAGGTAGTTATCCTTGGGTAGCTTACTTGGTATGTATGTTTGCAAGCTATCGCGTAAATTTGGGGGTTTATCTAATACACACTCAAGGTAGTGGTAGTAGGTTCCCTCGTTACAAAAAAAATTGATTTAATTCAAGGTTAAACCGATAGCCAATAACAATTTCTTTGTCCGTAATCTAATCCAACTCATCTCAATGGTAACTGGATAAACGAATTAGCTTAACAATTAATTATTTTAACAATCATTTTAGCTGTCTTTTGTTGTGGAAGTGTTGGGTTTCATTATTGGGTGTAGGCCGCCCCAATAAGAAAGAGATAGAGTTCAAAAGTTTCATCCCAAAATCAATTGACAATAGTTCGAATAACTCCTTAATTTATACGATAGATAACTCTAACTTCTTTTTCCAATATAAAATCTCACATATAATACTTATTATGAAGTTTTTTTCAATCTATTTATCGTCGCAAAACTCGACTCCACTCGAAAAAGAACCAACATAACCCAAACTCTATATAACCGAGTAACCAAATAAACACCTTTAGACTTTAGTAAACATAGAGCCATAGAGGTGTGTTTGAAACTTTAAATGGGCTTAAACGAAAAACCTGACCCACACCAGAACAAACTTTCGAGCCCAAGCATATCTCACTTTTGGACATCGGGCTGTTAGAGAACTTTAGTCCACATAGACCGGATCAGATGACCACTTAACCGAAGACCGGAAACCGGACCGGTTATGAGGGAACCAAAACACTTTAGGTCCGGTTTTTTTCCCGGGTCTAGACTAGACCGGTTCTACTTTAAAGGCTAAATTGATTTTTTTTAGTGTGGACCAAACCGGAGACGGTTCCCCATATATTTTGGACCTTGAGACCGGACCGATATCTATCCGGTCTGGACCACATTGGAACAGCCGGTCCGGGTTGGTCCGATTTGCCGGTCCGGACAACTTTTTGAACACCCCTACTAAAAACTCTTCTATGAAACGAGATGGTTGGACATCCTTATATTTGTTGTTGCCAGCAAATCTTTCACACAGTTTTCTCTCGCCAAACTTGCATCTTATAATTTCGTCAACAGTTCACCGTATCCAATTTCGTCGACCACAGGGCGGTAGATAGCTTACAGTCGTCGACAGTCGACCAGGATGTTGTCACAACTACCCCAATACCCAAGCCAATACTACACAATATATATTATATTGCTTACAGTTCCTGAAGATTACCAATCTACCATACTAGCATACTTATTGTACTACAGTCACACATTAAAGCCATAATTCAGAATGAACACTTGATGTTTTAACTAATCTGCATCAACATCTCACTAATTCCATACTATGTTTACTAAAACATCAGTTAGATGCTCCTGCAACCTTCTTGTATGTGTACCACTTAGCAATCCAGAGATACGCGAGGAAGTTGGCTACGCTGAGAATACTCAAAAGCCAAAAGAAGTAATCAAGGTGGCCTCTATTTAAGTTATCTGGGATCCAACCTAGTTTCCCGTCTCTTGTGCTCACGCCAGTGACTATTGTCACAAGTAATGAGCTAAGGTAGTTTCCCAGAGCCTGCCCTGTGAGAGATAGAGCCGAGCACAGGCTTCTCATTGCATCGGGCGCCTGGTCATAGAAGAACTCCAGCTGTCCAATACATATAAACACTTCTGCACACCCAATTAGGAAATACTGAGGGATTTGCCAGAATACCGACAGTGGGATGGTTTTTAAGTCGTAGTAATCGTGTTTCTTCACCATGTCTAGCCTTACGACTTCTAATATCCCGGCTGTAACCATAGAAAAAACTGAAATCACCAACCCGATTCCCATTCTTTGAAGCTGACTAAAACCACGTTTATGACCGGTTAGTCTTGAAAAAACTGGGATGATCATAAGGTCATAGACTGGGACCCAGAACATGACACTTAGAATGTCGAAAAGTAATAGCGAGGCTGATGGGATTTTAAAGTTTGATCCTATGTGTTGATCTAGAGTGTTTCCTTGCAGTACAAACAAGGTGCTCATCTGACTATACACAGCTGCGAAAACGATCCCAGTTGCCCAAATGGGAAGTAACCTGACTACGGCTTTGAGCTCTTCGACCTGTGTAACAGTGCAAAGCCTCCATGGGCTTGGCGTACTGATTTCATCCGTGTCGATTGGTACTGCAGCTTTGTCGAAACATCTGCAAATTGGAATAATCCAGAGTTAGCGAATTTGATGGATTTAACTTTTAACCTTGCAACTACAAATATCAAGTCAAGACGGTCTGACTAATTTATCTTTTCGTGATACTTCATAGAATGCTGCAGCAAGACCCTGCACTTTTTTTACAGCAATTGAGTTTACAGAATACCGAGTTTAGGAGATCAGATATTAAAAAAAAAACCGTAGTTCGTGTGTATACTCCAGCTTGCGACTTCCTTTAATGGTTGATTCCGCGTCAGCTGTCTCATATAGAAGGTTTTCCTCCTCGGGAACTTTAACCTTAATTTTTCTAAAAGCTGCAATCAACACTTGAGCAATCCGAGTCAAGGGACTCCCTCCAGGCTTCTGAAACCGATACAAACGGGACCCACAAAAGAAGAGCACTACAGAAATAGCCATGGCTATATCTGGGATACCGAAGCCCCATCCCCAACCAACATTATTCTGGACCCACACTAACAGTGAAGACCCAAGAAGAGCACCTACGTTGCTCGTAAAGTACAACCAATTAAAGAAAGAGCTTTTCTTATTCCTTTCTTTGTCGTCTGTTTCATCGAATTGATCAGCTCCAAATGATGTGAAACAAGGCTCAGTTGCACCAAATCCGAGGGCAACCAGGTATAGAGAAAAAAACGCGACTGCAATTTGTGGTGTTGTTGGGTGACATCCTTCTGTACTGCAGGAAGGCTTTAGTCCATTTACTGTAGCACTCAGTGTAAACAGAACCATTCCCTGCAATATACATAGCATCGAATTAAACTCTCAATATAACATCAACAAATCAGGAACAATAGTTACTGTGTGAGACGGTCCATTTTCATGAAACTCACTAGTTTATTGATAGTAATAAATGGTTTTTTTTAATAGAAAAGGATCGTCTCACCGTGTGGGAATAAGGAAACGTGAAGTTGAAAGAGTGACTAGGAAACTCACGACGAGATAGACCACGGAGAAAATGGCAATAACCCAGAATTTACCCCAATAAGCATCAGCTATAAAGGCTCCAAGTAAAGGCAAGATATAACAGGTCCCTGACCAGTTGTTTATGTTGGTAGATGCAGTAGCATTGCCTTCATTCAGACGATCAACTAAATAGTTCACGAGATTCGTACTCATTCCACAGTTTGCCAAGCTCTCAAAGAATTCACTTCCTGATAAAGCAATGCCACACTGAATAATTTAGGTAATAAAGACAATCTTTTAAAATATGAAACTGATCATGCGCCTCCATCAGCTTAAAAAACTTTTGGTGGAGAGGGTTTATTGACATGGTATCAGAGACAACGTAATTGAAAGGTCACGGGCACAAATCTCGATCACCCCTCATTTCTAAAGTGAAATATTTAGCATCGGGAGGCCCCCATTGCATCCACATTTCAAATCCAATGGGCATTTGTGTGACAGTGAGAGGGGGTATAGAAATATAAAACCGATCACCGAACTCTAACCATCAGCTTTAACGTTTGGCTGAGATGTTTTCTTGACAAACCCAACAACAATATACTCCCTCCGTCCCGGTCATTTGTTGTCCTATTCCTTTTTTGGCTATTGTAGTCATTTGTTGTCCTTTCTATACTATGCAGGTTTTCTACGAGTAATTTGAAACCCCAATGACACTATGGTTCACTTGTCATCATCACTAAGTAGAACCACAAATAATCCTCTACTCTTTTTTTGGTCTTTGTGTCAAAATGAAACGACAACAAATGACCGGCTTTCTACTCCCTCCGTCCCTACCTTTGCTTTTGACACAAAGATCAACCATTTGTGGTTGTATTGAGTGGATAAAAGGTAAACAAATGTACGAAAAACCATAAAATGAAATTGGTAAATAAATTAGAGCGAGTATGTCAGAATGTTATTGTGTAATGCCTATTGATGCAATGATAAAAAAAAAAAGGCATACCAAGGATAAATAGGCAAGCGTTCCAGTTTCCAGTTTTGTTCCTGTCAGCAGGATTCCCATGAATATCCACAGTTCCGTCCATCACAGTGTCGTCTAATATTTGAGTCGTTTCCATTCCGCAATGCTTTTCACCAGTTCCGCGACTTAGACGAGAAGCCTTTGGACACTCACAAATCTTACACTCGTGATCACACAAACACACTTATACGGTATACGGAAGAAAAATGAGATAGCGATATCCTAGCACATGTATTTATAGGGAAGTAACTATTAAGAGTTATGGACTCATGGGGGATTAGACATTCGTGAATCGTGATCACACAAACACACTTTCGACAAGTACATTCTGAATTTGTGGAAAATTTAGTCCTTACTTGGTTAACTACACTCCAAAGGTTATGTCACTTGGTCTTGCTTGAGACGGGAAGACCCGTCTTATTATTTTAGACGGGTCAAGTCTTTTCACAAAAGAACAAGTGGGGCAAGTGATGAATTATCTATTATCCCTCCACTTACCCACTTGCTCTTTTTGTGAGGGAGCTTGACCCGTCTAAAGCAATAAGACGGGTCGCCTCTTCTAAAATGAGAATTTGTGAGGTTATGTACTTATGTGGTCCTTACACAAACACACTTCGGACAAAGTATGTTCCACTGTTGGTATCATGGAAGTAATACTCATGGGGGATTAGACACTGTCACACTAGTGAAAGAACCATGAACAATAATTGCATAAATAGTTTATTAAAAAGCATTAAAACAAAAACAATTTTCTTTTTATACTTTATTAAATACTTCCTTTACTCCACTTTTATTATCCCGTTTTCGTGACTTATATTCTAAATTAATTGTTTTATTTCTAAATATAATAATAGTAAATTACCATTTATGCCCCTTGTTAGGGGTGATAACGAGCCGAGTCGAGCCCGAGCTTAGCTTTGCTCAGCTTGTGCTTATGAAACAAACCTCAAGCTTGAGCCGGTCTCGAGTTATCCTGAGCTTGAAAAAATTGTGCTAAGTATCAAGCTTGCGAGCTTTGACCCGAGTCAAGCCTATATATATTATTCTCAAATTTTTCGTTTCTTTTTATTTTGATACTTTCAATAACCGGATTTGAAGGTCAAATATAAAAATATTGGCTTGTTAAGTTCTCGAGCCGATCACGAGCTCGAGCTGATCTTTTACCGAACTTTGACCGAGTCAAACTCATGCTACTCGCGAGCTGTCTCGTCTAATAGCACCTTACTCCTCGTTAAATAATTTCTCATTTTGCTTATATCTTCTATTATATTTACGTAATTGCTCTTTCATGGACGAGTTTTACTCTTTCATGGACTTTTTGACAAAATATTTCCTTACCTTACCCTTCCTCTACAAACCAAAGAAAAAATTTTCATCCCTCCCAAAATGAATGAATCTTCAACAAATTACTCAATTATAAATTTAAATTTACATATTGATCAAGTAATTGTCCTAACTTCTTAATTAGATTGCAATTTTTTTTTATTTCAACTTAAATAGATGTTAATTGAATTAGGAATTGAGAAAATTAGGGTTTATTAAAATTAGGGTTAGAGGTGGCTGGGGTGGCAGGGTGGTTGCAGGGAGAGAGACGACGGCGGTCAAGGTAGTCAGACTAGGCAGGGAGCGAGGGTCGTGGCTGGCAGGCGCCTGGGTGGGGCGAATATGTGGGTCGAGGCAGGGTGGGGCTGCGAGGAAGGGGGCACGTGTAACAACCCGAAAAGTACCCGATTTTTCTAGTAAAAATATTTACTAACACTTTTCAGTAGAACTTAAGTTTTTAAAATAGGAATTTATGTTCCGAGTCTTATTTTGAAATTCCGCGTTCGTATTTGGAATTTTTGTGAGATTTCATGAAAAGACCGTTTTTAGTCATCTTTGACTTTTCTTGACTTTTAAGTCGTCTTTGACTTTTCTTGACTTTTTGAAAGTCGTCATTGACTTTTCTTGACTTTTACGTCGTCCTAAACTTTTCTTGACTTTTAAGTCATCTTCGACTTTTCTCGACTTTTCAGTCAACTTTGACTTCCGTTGACTTTTTCCCGACTCGTCTCATAAGTATGAAGACCGAAATTTTATTTAAAAAAATAATATTTTTGATTTATTTTTTATTTAGATTTATTAAGATTTATCATAATTTAATATAATTATTTTGAATTTATTCGGAATTTAAAGAATAACGTTTACGGTTTTAACCGAACGTCATTTAACTATTCCCGACTCATCGTAAATCTCGTAACAAATTCAAAACTCGACTTTGGCATGAGTCACACGCGCGTGTCATCAAATTTCCACTCACCATTAGATATTTTATTTATTTTGATTAAACTAATCAAAATATCTAGATATTTATTAACTTTATCGATCAGTTAACGAAAATTACGCAAAACGTTTACAAAACTGATCCGATAGTCACCATATCACACGGCTCCTTGCTCTCTAATAGACCTAGATATTTTCATTATTTTTCATTACAATATCATAATATCTTGATATTTAGTTGAATTAACTTTATCGTTAATTATATTTAATCGTTTACCGTAAAGTAATTATTAAACGCGAGTCAATTACGTAACAACAATTTCAAAACCCGACATCCCTTTTTCCCTATAATTACACGGCACACACCCCTTTCCACTCACTAACAACTTTTCATTTTTCAAACAAATCAAATAAAGATCAAAATATCACTTTCTTTAATCGTTCTTCGTGATCTTCGTCGTTCATCATTTGTTCTTCATCGTTCTTGAGCAAAACCTTCATAAAATCTTCGTTTCTTAATTAAATTCGTCCTAACTTATATTTCTAGACTCTCCTCTTCGCTCCTCATCTTCACGTACGGTTTAATTTCAATTCCGTCAAGATCGTTTTCAACACTTTAATTATGAGAAAATAAGTTTTAAGTTTTAATAATGTTTTCTTGTCTTTTCTTATAGGAGAAGACTTTGAAGACGAGTTTGGAGACTCGTATATTATGGGTGAAGATTAGTAGAAGGGTTCTTATTATATATATACTTCTTATTATTTTGGTGCTAATTGTTTTGCTAGCTAAGGTAACAATTCCGTTTTACTCGACGAATAAATGTCACATAGCCTTAGTTTTTGTTCATGTTATGGTTATTTATGATCTTAGTTAGTAACATAGCCTTTAGTTTTGTTTCTTTTGATTTTGGTTCATCTTTGTTTTTGGTTCATGTTTTTATGATTGGTGGATTTTTAGTAGTAATATGATAAGGAGTGATTTTTATCATGTTGTATGAATTTTGATGATTTTTATTAAGTTATGATTTTTATGTTGGCTAGGAAATTTTAATATGTTTTGTGTTCTTGATAAATTTTGATGATTTTTAATAAGTTATGATTTTTATGTTGTCTAGGAAATTTTTAATATGTTTAGTGTTCTTGATAAATTTTGATGATTTTTAATAAGTTATGATTTTTATGTTGTCTAGGAAATTTTTAATATGTTTAGTGTTCTTGATGAATTTTGATGATTTTCCATAATAATGATTTTTGTATGATGATGGTTAGATTGGTTGTTAAAATAGTTGTTTGATGATTAAAGCATGTTGGAATTTATTGGGTGTTGTTGGGGTGGAAACCGTGGAGAGGGGCTGGCCAAACCGGACCAAACCAGACCGGTCCAGGCCGGTTCAGACCCAGTCTGGGTTGGTCCATGGTGGGTCCGGGTTTTGGTCTTTGGGTTGTGTCGATGTTTGATTGTTTAATTGTTGTTTTGACGGGTTTTAATTATGTTAAGCATGCGGGAAAATATTAGAAATCGGTTTTAGAAAACTTAAATCAAAACAGCCATTTTTAGCCAAAACAGCCGTGGGGCCCAGTTCAGGCCCATGTGGGGTCCGGCCCAACTCAGCCCGTGGGTCCCACTTTGGGACTTGTGACGGTTTTTGAGTTATCGTCATTTTTATCGCGTTTTGTAATAAGTAGCAAGCGAGAAATATTAATAAGTAAAATATTTAATTAAAAAGGTTTTTCATTAAATTATTATTTCTCACATGTTAGAAATTATAAGACGAGATCGTAGTTTAATTTAATATCCTTTTAGTCAAACGGGTTTTGGTATGATAGAATAATTCACATGTTAGAAGTCTTAATAAAATAACATGAAATGAATATGTTGATTTTATGTCTATGTGTAAAAGACTCTGTTTCTAGCCGGTTTGACCAAACGGGTTTGGTCAAACTAAGATCTAGTCAGCCCCGTTTTGACTGATGACCCGTCGCGGGACTCGGGTCGGGGATTTGTCTTCAAGTAAGGTTGTATTTAATTAATGAATTAGCCTTAGTAAATATGAGGCGATATGATATTTGAATATGATTTATGTGCAATTAGTCACATGATAGGAAGTTTTCCCGTGACTGTTTGATTATATGGTTGGTGTCGTGTTGACTAAGTACCCATAGAGAATTATGAGGATATGGCGTCTTGACCATTCTAATTCTAAATGAGTATCTTGGACCATGACATTGATAGGCCTTACTATCTTTAACGAGTATATGTTCATGGCTTGATAGCTTTTGTGTCACTGGCTTGGGCCTTTTGATACCAAGCCGGGGGCATGGCATCCTAAGAGTTTCCCTTTGGGGAAGGGAGCCAGCTTAAGTACTAGCCATCTCTGCTTAGGGGGTCGCCTAGCAGAGTTTCTCATGTACGGTTATGTAATGAGACAGGGAATGGGTTAGCTGTTGTCGCTAGGTCTGATCAGTCTAGGGCTAGGATGTTGTCCTACCTTGTGGTATAGACTCGAGTTACAGATGACTATTGACGGTGCTAAGAACTTATGCCTGTTTGTAGAAGTATTGGTCTTTCATGTTTGTATGATTCTATGGGTTTTAGAAGGTGAGATGCAAGCCGGCTAAGATTGATAGAGTTTGGATTACCGATTGTTAACTGATTCACATGATTACGTGTTGATTAGGGTTTGAGTGTATCACGGCCATGTTTCTGAGAGGAACCTCTGCGCTAGCATACCAGCTTCCCTACCTCGAGTTATAGTTTATTATCGGTTTCACATGATAGCTTTCACATGCTAGGTTATTTGTTAGTTATCTGTTTCATAACATGAAAAGCATATAATATATGTTTAAGTTTTGTATTTTCCATATACATTGCTTTTATGTTATTCATGTTTAATTAAACTCGACATTTCGTGGCTGGGAGAAATCGGAGTTACTCCCCACTGACTGTGGCTTCCGTGTTTATATTTAATGCGGTCGAACAGGTGGTGAATGCATATTTGGGGTACATTGACGAGCTAGCGAGCGAAGTATTTACCTTGGACCTATATTCGGTTCTTAGTTTGTATATTATTATACCCTCTTTTCATTCCGTATTTATACGGGAGATATGTCTCCCGTCTTGTATATTTCTTTTGTAGAATATTATTTCCGTTTTGTAATGACCCTTTTTATTTATGACACCCTTTGTTATGTATTTAAATATTTTTTTCTTTCCGCAAATTTGAGGGTGTCACACTTCTCCTCCCCCTTAAACCTAGGAACCCGTGACCAAGCCTCCACCAGTGGTCTACCCTCAACATAGTATCCTGCATGGGGTCGGAAATGGGGAAAATACTCATATATCCAAGACTGGAGCAACGGCAAACAACCGCTAAGCCCACGAGCCTCTCTCCGCGACGCCATACCCAACTGTCGGTACAAGTACGCCAATGTCGCAGCCCCCCAAATATACTCACCAAAACTATCCAAGTCATCAAACAAATGAAGCATCCGGGCCACTACGCTATCACTAGACTTGTCCGTGAACAATGTATGTCCAACCAACAACATCAAGTACGCCCTCAACGACTCATCATGGCGACCCGTCTCCACAACCTCCCTCAACTTCTGAGTCGACAACCCGCCACTCCTATAATATGGTGGCTCGATCGACATCCTGAACTGTCAGCCCAAATAAGGTAGCCATCTTCTCCCTCAAGCCTGCATCCTCCCTCGTGTTACCCTCCTCCTGCTCCACCATACCCTCCACAAAAACCCTAGCGCCACTCGCCTTTATCCCAAGAATACGCTGAACATCATGTAGTAAGATAGTGATCTCTCCAAAAGGCATATGAAAACTGTTAGTATCCGGCTGCCACCTCTCTACAAATGAACTACATAGATTGTCATCTATGCCGGTGGTCACACAACTCCTCAAAACACCAAGCCCACTCTCACTAACTCTCCGGGCAACCAACTCCGGCACCTTCATCCCGTTCATAGCCTCCATACAACCAGGCCTCTCGTAACACTTGAGCCACGATCTCACCGGCTTGGGCTCCGTCCAACTACTATAAGCCATGTGCCCACCGAAACTACGTAAGACGTTGAGGTGAACCGGTCCACCCTAAACCACGCCACTAAGACGTCAAGACAAATTCCTCTTCGTCTTCTTCCTCCCCGTGCTAGATGAACCCTGACTAACCGGAACATATCGTCCTCTACCAACCTGTACCACCGTCTTACCTATTGGTTCGGATGCCTGGTTCTCTAAAAAACACTTGCCATCGGGCTGCTCCACCGCCCCCTCCGACTCAGATCCTGAACCGCCGTCAACATTACCATCATCAACGTCACCTACCCTATAAAAAACCGACGGAAAATCTGTCTCGCTCACAGCAGGCGGGGGCGTAGGGGTAACGTCCATACCCTCTGACCGAGTAGGAGGAAAGACCACTCCGGGTTGACGCACTCCGGGTACACGCCGCTTAGATGCCGTCACTTTTCGGCCTTTCGTACGATCAGGGACCACCATTATGTTTTTTTCTTTATCCATCTGCATATACGATAATATAACGTTATTGACAATCGACAAACAAACATAAACTAAAAAAAAAATTGAAGTAACGAGAATAAAAAGCGATCATAAACATATAAACATATAAAACATTCTTTCAAAAGCGACCATAAACAAACATATAATAATAAATATTATAATTTTACACGAATTAAGTTACATATGATTAAACAAATAATCATCTTCAACGTTCAAAACCATCGAAAACAAAGCAAAAACAAAAAATGTTTAGGGTACACGTTGGTGTTAAGGACCAACGTCCAGCCCAGATGTTGGTCATCAACACCAACGTCCAGCCCAGACATTGGTCACTAACACCAACGTCTGGGCTGGACGTTGGTGTTGATGACCAACGTCTGGGCTGGACGTTGGTCCTTAACACCAACGTGCACCCTCAATGTTGGTCATCAACACCAACGTCCAGCCTGGACGTTGGTGTTAGTGACCAACGTCCAAAAATTCGTCTTTTTCTTTACCAACAACCAAAACCGTCTTCCAACAACATAAATCTAATAAACCTCTTTCACTACTTTCACAAATTTTGCCATAATACATTTCCAACATGCAAAATCAACTCAAAAACCGTCTTCAACAACATAAATCTAAAAGCCGTATTCAACAACTATAATCCAAAATTCAAATCATAAAAGCAAACCACAACACAAATTCAAATCAATTAAACATATACATAAACAAATTCAAAACATTTAAACATATTAACAACCAAATTCAAATCAATTAAACATATTTCAATCTAAAAACTATTTCAAAAATAAAAAAAAAAAACACATACTTACTTTCAACGGCCGGCTTGCTCGTGGTGGTGGCGGTGGCTGCTGGTGGTGAGGGCGACTAGTGGTGCGTGATGGAGGCAGTGGTGGGGTCGTGGGGTGGGGTCGGGCTGGTGGTTGTACGGGAAAAGAGGGAGAGGAGAGTGAAAGAGAAGAAAATGAAGTTAGAAAGGAAAAGGGTAGTGACGATCTTTTTTATGAAAAATGTCGACGATGTTTC
The DNA here is from genome assembly GCA_022085475.1 of Heliosperma pusillum. Lineage (NCBI taxonomy): Eukaryota > Viridiplantae > Streptophyta > Magnoliopsida > Caryophyllales > Caryophyllaceae > Heliosperma > Heliosperma pusillum. The sequence goes on along the minus strand of JAIUZE010045339.1, from coordinate 5,712 downwards.
GTAACCCGGTTTTAAGAACATACATAACACCTAAATGTTCTAATTATTACTAAGTGTGGCCTTAAGTCTAATTTCCGTCAAGTAATCTCTGTTATAGGCGTTAAGTTGTGAACAAGACGCTTATTTGACATGGCACTGAGTTAACGAGAGAAATAATTAAGAAACCCTTAGCTTGTTTAATACAACACTTCGAAAGACGAGGTATACATGACGTGATGACGATCATGTCTGTCTTAGGTGCCTTTATGGAGACGAAATGACGGACCATCTTTTACGTTTTTGCCCCAATTCGATCGAAATTTGGGACCTTCTAAGGGAATACGCTACCTCTAATTCCTTTATCCTTTGCGAATTGGATCACGAAAAATGCTAGCAATGGATTCTCGCTTGTTTCCCATAATTGGTCGATGAAATTTGCTATAACTTGTTAGTGGATTTGACGCTGGCAAAACAACGTCACTTTTGGGAGGACGAACGAAATCCCAGCCGACACTATCCAGTTTCTTAGACATCAGTTTGATATCATGAAAAGAACTCTTGACCCATTCTCTCTTCTTACACCTATCTCTGGAACGACTCGTAAAGAACGTTATATAAGATGGAGCACAGCACCCCACGGGTGGGTACTTCTTAACAAGGATGACGCCTCTCGGGGCAACCCATGTGCGGCCGGGTGTGGCGGAATTTTCCGCGATGAAGCCGGTTCTCAGCGCATATACTTTCTCTTATGGCACTTGTTCTTCCATACGTGCAGAAATGCCGAGCATTAGTAGTGGGAATTGAAAGAGTGAGGCAACTCGGTTTTAAAAAACTAATGGTGCATATGGATAATTCATCTTTGAGCTTCATTCAACAAGAACAACTTCTAAGTTATAGTATCCACCCCTAAGTGCAACGTTGTATCGAACTCATAAAGCTGAAAGGTTAGACGGTAAAGATGGAACATGTGTTTCGTGAGGCAAATAGTGCAGCGGATTGGCTAGCTAATGAAGGAAAGCTCATGTATATCGATATTCCTCCCGACGGGATTCGTACTTCGTACCATTCTTCGCGAAGATGTGTTGGGGGTAGATATTCCCCGTTTGGTCTCTGTCTAGTTTTAGTATTGTATCGGGGCTAGTCCCCTCACTCGTACCAACAAAAAATACAACACTTCTACCATTTCATCTCCATCCCCATATTCTAGCTCTTCTTCATTTCCTTCATATCAACTACATCGCCCTCCTTTCAATTGCATCTCTTACACAAAAACTAAACTTAATTGATTTTTCCTAGACTGCATTGAATGTCGATTTTGTGTGTTAGCATTGTTGATCAATTTAGTTGTGTGATTATTTTGTCCTAGTGTATGCTTATTTAGTTACTAAGGAATGTTCTGAGTTGTTAAAATTTTTGATCGTTTGTTGAATAATCATTATATTGCTAACATTTTAATCTTTTGTGTTGATTATTCGTTATTTTCTTTTAATTAAGTTTATAAACAATTATGATTTAAAGTTTTGCTGTTTAGTTGATTATGCAAGTCGTATAAATTGACTAGTAAGGACAAAAAAGAAGCAGAAAGTCTCATTGAAGACGGATCGACCCGTCTTAAGTTTAAGACGGGTCAAATCCGCCTCACAAAGAGCAAGTGGGGGGACAAGTGAGAGGTTCAATTTGCCATCCACTTGCACCCCGCTTGCTCTTTGTGAGGAGGATTTGACCCGTCTTAAAATTAAGACGGGTCGATCCGTTTTCAATGAAAATTTTGTAAAAAGAAGAAAAAAAAAAGGAATAGAATGATGAACAATGAGATGTGATAATGAACAAGGACATTAAGTAAAGCAATTTGGAGGGAATTTGGGGAAAATTTGTAGAAAAATATTATCTAATTAAACAAACAACAAAAGGTCTACATAAGCATAGTCTAGTCATCACTTAACGCCTAAAAGAGTTAGGGTCACGCTTTGTGATAATTTGTGGGAAAAAATATCCGTATATTTCTCCTCTAAATTTCAGGATTATAACAAAATTATAAGATACGAAATAACGAGTCATATATGAAAATAACGATATGAATAAGAGATAAAAATCAATCTTTGGTCCTTGCAAATAGGCCTAAGAACAATATCAAAAGTATGATATCTCCTATTAGTTGCACCTAAGATGCTCCTTGATATGCCTTAATCGTGCTAGAACGATTATACAAAAATTACCGCTAATTTTATGTGAGGTTTGATGATAGATCTAGAGAGAAAAATTGAGAGAAAACCCTTGTGTTTTGTTTGTGCCGTCACCTTCACTTCAAAACCCTAGGTATTTTTCTTTTTATTCCCCCTTAATCAAACTAGCTAGGTTTTCCTCAAATAAGAAATTGCAATTCGGATCCTTTCCAAACCGATTTGGACCGAGTAGATATATCCATTTATTGCTTCATATTTTTCGGTCATACCTAGTAAATAACATCCATTGTATTATTATAATTATCGTCACTAATATCGTCATCTTATTAATAAGTCCACTCAACCTTTTGCAGTCGATTTATTAATACATGTCTGACAATATTTACAATAATTATTACGAGTAATACATTTGCTTAATTAAATATAACGGTTTATATTTAATCACGAATTAACTGATTAGTTCGTTTAAGCTAACATTATTTACATTAATTAAATATAACAGTTTATATTCAATTTACGAATTAACAGTTTAATCCGTCTATCATCATCATTTTTTACTAACCTTTTAGTCAAATACATCGACTAACCTTTTAGTCGTATAAGGCATCAATATGACTATATTATTCATATAATCACATCTCTCAGACACATCCTATAGGTGTGACTTATAGGGACCAGTTGATCAGCGCCATAATAAAATGACAATAACGTCAAACTTCTAGCGAGCCAACCGTTATTGATAAACGTTAATCAACTGATTATTATACAAAGTATACCCTGTGAACCTACAGAGATTTATTTATGTTATTGCACTAACTGTGGAGGACACTGACTCCAACAATCTCCCACTTGTCCGTACAAGTGTATGTGCGATAACCGATTCTCATATCCATAATAAATTTCTCCCACTCAATGTAAACCAATTTGCAAAGTCCGTATTCACAAAGGTCGTAGTTTACAAGTGATCAGTATCAAGAGTGGTTTCCTCGACTAGAGAGTAACTTAACTGATAAACGAATCTTTATTCGAGCATGGCCATGCATTTCAGTTACAACTCCTCGAGTGGCCCTGAGAAATAACATAACCTCATAAAGGTTGGATATTTTCTTCAACTCGAATCTTGCAGATACAAGCGCAGTATGAAATGACCCAGTAAAAATCTACTTAGCCTCCTGTTACGGTCGACCATGAGAAAGAAACCAAAGTCACCCAAAAACTGCCTTAATCTCAAGAGACAGTCGATAGTCAAAAGAATCGACTCTAGGAACACTATGGACGTCCTATCCACGACCTGGCACCTAATGTTCTGAAACATTTAGGACTCCATAACGTTGTCACAAAATTGTCCTGCGAGGTATCATTATAACTCGCATATGTGATCGATCAGTCAACTGTTTGACTTATGGCTCGTTGAACCCACCATCAATCGACTTCACAGAATAATTGCCAGAGTTATCGGCTCATGTAGGCGATTACGAACCAAAACAAATATAATGTAATTCAGTTCACTTTGTGGTGTTCAATGTTGTCTTTACAACCCACATGAAAAACAAAATATGAAACAATACGATGATTTTATAATAGTTTTATGAAAAAGATACATGTGTCTAATCCATATAAAACAACTAATACAACTCAGGAACACGTTTGATTCCCATGGAAATAACGTGCCCTTCATGCTTATCATATTTCAACGGTTTAGTGAGAGGATCTGCGACGTTATCATCCGTAGCAATCTTGTCTATCACTATCTCCTTTTGCTCCACGTAATCTCTTATCATGTGAGTCTTCCGATGTACATGCCTAGACTTGTTGCTGGACTTAGGCTCCTTAGCCTGGAAGATGACACCACTATTATCACAATAGATGGTGATCGGGTCATCCGAACTAGAAACTACAGTTAGTCCCTGTAAGAACTGACGCATCCATATAGCTTCATTCGCAGCCTCTGAAGTAGCATAATACTCGGACTCAGTCGTATAATCTGCTATAACACTTTGTTTGAAGCTTTTCCAGCTGACCGCAGCGCCATTAAGAGTAAAAACGTATCCAGACTGAGATTTCGAGTCATCTCGATCCGTTTGGAAGCTACCATCTGCGTAACCGATTGCGCATAGTTCAGTGTCACCTCCATAAGTCAATACCCAATCCTTAGTCCTCCGTAGGTACTTAAGGATATTCTTAACAACTATACAATGTGTTTCACCTGGATTGCCTTGGTACCGACTCGTCATACTCAATGCATATGCCACGTCTGGACGTGTGCATATCATGGCATACATGATCGATCCTATAGCTGATGCATAAGGAAACCCGACTCATGCGCTCGACCTCTTCCGATGTCTTTGGTGCCGGAGCTTTACTCAATGCATCCCAGAAATCATTGGAAGGTTCCCCTTCTTGGAGTTGGTCATGCTGAACCTCTCAAGAATCTTATCTATATAAGACTCCTGACTGAGGGATAACATCCGTCGTGATCTATCTCTGTAGATACGGATCCCCAAAATTCTTTGTGCCTCGCCCAGATCTTTCATCTGGAAGTGGTTCTTTAACCAAACTTTTACCGAAGTTAAGAGAGGTATGTCATTCCCAATCAAGAGTATGTCATCGACATACAATATTAGGAAGACAATCTTGCTCCCACTCGACTTGATATATAAGCATGGTTCCTCGACTGATCGAGTAAATCCATTCTCTTTTATCACGTGGTCGAAACGATGATTCCAACTCCGAGAAGCTTGCTTAAGTCCATAAATGGAACGCTTAAGCTTGCATACCTTCTTAGGGATTTTAGGAAGGCGGTTTTCACATCCATTTGCCAAATTTCATAGTCATGAAAAGCGGCAACCGCTAAGATTATTCGAATGGAACGCAGCATAACTACGGGTGCAAAAATTTCATCATAGTGCAATCCTTGCACTTGAGTGAAACCCTTTGCCACTAGTCGTGCCTTGTAGGTATCTGGTTGTCCTTCTACATAATGCTTTATTTTGTAAAGTCATTTGCACTGAAGAGGCCGAACCTTATCAGGTAAGTCAACCAGATCTCATACGTCATTCTCATACATAGAGTCCATCTCGGATTGCATGGCGTCAAGCCATAGCTTAGAGTCGGAACATGTCATGGCACCTTTATAGGTAGCGGGTTCGTTACTCTCTAGGAGTAAAACGTCATCTCTCTCATTCTCCTCGACCATACCAATGTATCTGTCTGGAGGAATAGAGTGTCGACCCGACCTCCTAGGTTCCAAAGGAATATTGACCGCAGTCGATGATGAAGGAACGGTTTCCTCCATGGATTGCTCGGTTGTTGGTTCTTGAATCTCCGACAGATCGAAGGTTCCATTACTTGTCCTATGCTCGAGAAACTCTTTCTCTAAGAACGTCGCACTAGCCGCAACAAAAACTCGATGTTCGGTAGACGAGTAAAAGTAATGACCAAACATCCCTTTTGGATAACCATGGGCCAAGCTTATCGTCAGGTCTCCACTTGACATAAGCCTCGCAGCCCCAAATCCGAATAAAGGACAAGTTAGGGACCGTTCCCTTCC
>JAIUZE010045338.1:0-70900 GCA_022085475.1 Heliosperma pusillum | reverse complement strand
TCCAAAGGAATATAACCGCCAGCCGCAGATGAAGGAACAGTTTCCTCCATTGGTCGCTCGGTTGTTGGTTCTTGAATCTCCGATAGATCGAAGGTTCCATTACTTGTCCTATTCTCGAGAAACTCTTTCTCTAAGAACGTCGCACTAGCCGCAACAAAAACTCGATGTTCGGTAGGCGAGTAAAAGTAATGACCAAACATCCCTTTTGGATAACCAATAAATATGTCTTGACCGATCGTGGGCCAAGCTTATCGTCAGGTCTCCACTTGACATAAGCCTCGCAGCCCCAAACCCGAATAAAGGACTAGTTAGGGACCGTTCCCTTCCATAATTCATATGGAGTCTTGTCTATAGCTTTAGAGGGACTTCGGTTAAGTATTAAAGCAGCTGACAAAAGAGCACAACCCCACAATGAATCATGTACAACCGTGTGACTCATCATGGATCGAACCATATCAAGTAATGTTCGATTTCTCCGTTCTGACACACCATTCAATTGTGGTGTTCCAGGTGGAGTTAACTGCAGTACTACACCACAGTCTTTAAGGTGTTGATCAAACTCATTCGAAAGAGATTTATTTATGTTATTGCACTAACGGTGGAGGACACTAGCTTCAACACATATTTCACTTGAGCCTCATCCAGAGTTCGGCTCGCATTGTAAATAACATTCAAAGCTTTGTCTTTCCGCTGGCCGAGCACCACTCCTTGTGCAGCGCTTGCATCGCACATAATCTCAAACGGCAGCGTCCAATCAGGAGGCTGAATGATGGGTGCAGAGACCAAAGCCTGTTTCAAAGTGTTAAAAGCAGAAAGACAATCATCAGTTAAATCGAAAGGAGCATCTTTTAATAGCAACTGTGTAAGTGGTTTAGTATTTTTAGAGAAGTCCTTGATGAACTGGCGATAAAAACCGGCGTGACCAAGGAAACTACTCACCCCCTTAACGTTAATGGGAGGGGGTAATTGCTGAATCACTTGCACCTTTGCTCTGTCGACCACAATACCCCTATTCGAAACCAAGTGCCCAAGGACTACTCCATCATTAACCATGAAATGGCACTTTTCCCAGTTTAGCACCAGATTAACCTCGATACAACGCTGCAAAACTTTGTCAAGGTTAGCTAAACATTTATCAAAATCATTCCCATAGACACTGAAGTCATCCATAAAGACTTCCATGATAGAATCTATATACTCAGAAAATATCCCCATCATGCACCTCTGAAAGGTAGCAGGGGCATTACACAACCCAAAAGGCATTCTACGATAAGCAAAAACACCCTTAGGACAAGTAAAAGTAGTATTTTCCTGATCATTTGGATGAATAGGGATCTGAAAGAACCCTGAGTACCCATCCAGATAACAGAACAACTCATGAGAAGCTAACCTTTCTATCATCTGATCAATGAAAGGAAGGGGGAAATGATCTTTCTTGGTGGCGGCATTCAACTGCCTATAATCTATACACATCCGCCACCCAGTTACTAGTCGAGTAGGTATCAATTCATTCTTTTCATTTTTTACAACTGTAGTACCTCCTTTCTTGGGTACGACCTGAACTGGGCTTACCCATTTGGAGTGACCAACTGAATAAATAATACCTGCATCGAGGAGTTTCATCACCTCGGTCATCACAACCTCCTCCATCTTTGGGTTCAGCTTCCGTTGACCCTGTCTGCAAGGTTTGTGACCTTCTTCCAGCTCAATCCTGTGCATGCAGACATCAGGGCTGATGCCCTTGATGTCATCCAGTGAATAGCACATCGCTTTCCTGTTCCTCTTGAGTACAACTAACAAAGCGGTTAACTGTTCCTCTTTCAGTTTGGAACTAACAATAACTGGAAATTGCTCAGTAGTATCAAGAAAAGCATATTTAAGGTGAGTTGGAAGAGGCTTACGCTCGGGAACTTTTACCTCGGCGGAACACAAGGCATGACCCAAGTGTCCCAGCTGTTCTTCCTCTGCGTCAGTCAATTCTACCTCATCTGCAGTAGCTCCAAGCAATTTTAGCACAGCGTCATCGTCATCAAAATAATCTGCACACTCATCTAACAAAGTCAAGGACTCCAACGGATCCTTTATCAAGGAATCCGGCCAAAACTCATAAGTGAACTCATCAATGATATCAACAGAAAGGCAAGTATCCTCTATCATTGGTCTAGATAAAGTGTCAGGTAAACTGAACGAAACTATATCATCCCCTACAGCTAGAGTTAAACGCCCGAGTTTAACATCTATAATGGCTCCAGCAGTACACAAAAACGGCCTACCCAAAATAATTTGGGTACGGGTATCCTCAGCAATGTCTAAGACTATGAAGTCAACAGGAATAAAACACTTGCCCACCTTAACGGGCACGTCTTCTAGGACACCTAAGGGCCTCCTAACAGATCTATCAGCCATCTGTAGGGTGATATTGGTCGTTTTTAGACAACCCATGTTAAGCTTACAACAGATAGAATAAGGCATGACACTTACACTAGCTCCAAGATCACATAGTGCCTTATCTATCACGACATCTCCTATAACACAAGTAATAGAGAAACTACCCGGATCCTTTAATTTAGGGGGAGACTTATTCAGAATTAGACTACTAGACTCTTCCATAAAAGCGACAGTAGCGAAATCCTCAAGTGCCTTCTTACGCGTAACAATGTCTTTCATAAATTTGGTGTAAGGTGGTACTTGAGTGATTAGCTCGGCAAAAGGTACAGCTACCTGAATGTTTTTAACCATGTCTATAAATTTACTTAACTGTTTCTCCGTCTTTGAATCGCGCAGACGACCTGGATATGGGACTGTGACCACCGAAAGCGGGGCCCCAATTTTCTCTTTACTCGGTACCTTAACAGCAGGAGAAGGTACTTCATCACACACAACCTCGATTTGCATGCTTGATGTCTGACATTCACTCGATCGAGACTTCAGTGCACTCAATCGAGTGATTCCTTCCTCATTTCCCTTCAATCGAGGGGAAGGGCTACTCGATCGAGGGTCTCCTATGACCAGATTACTCGATCGAGGAGGTATACTACTCGATCGAGGACTTTCTTCAGCAAGCCTACTCGATCGAGTGGTGGGTTTACTCGATCGAGTAGTTTCCTTATAAAAATGCTTCGATCGATCGTCTTTCTTAGTCGATCGATCACTTCTCTGCACATCTTCAATTAATTCGTCTGAGACATCATCGACCTTGGTATGTGTGCTTTCAGGGACGTGTACAGGACCGTCATAAGCACGATCACTTCTCAGATTTATGGCATTGGCTGGGTCATTGTTTGGGAGTAGTGAATTGCATCTGTCGAGCAGTTTCCGGAGGTTATCCGCACTAGATTGTTGCTCAAGCTTTTGCGCATTGATAGTGGCCTTGAGATCTTCATATTCGTATTGGGTAATGAGTACCTTGCCTTCATCTACGGGTGGTTGAGATTTTGTAGCAGTTAACTCGGCATATAATTCGGAAAAAGAACCCCCTTGCTTGAATTTCCTATAAGCAAGAACCCTTGCTGAATCAGCCAAACAAGTAATGGGTCATGTCCTTCATCACCACATCTACCACAAACCATCTCAATAGCTTGAACTTGGTGTATTTCACCCAAATTCCCCGTATCTACCACATGAACTTCTTCAACAACAGTGTCTCCCCTTCTTTCCGCTCTAGGATTACCGTAGCTAGCAGAATGGATGGCCATATTTTCAATAAGTTGCCACCCTTCATCATCCTCCACATTAGCCTGAAATCTCCCTCGTGCAGCAGCATCCAAAACTATTCTTTGCTCATGAAGCAACTCATTGTAAAATTGGTTGCACAAAACCATTGCTCAAACCCGTGATGCGGAACTGAGCGGACTAGCTTCTTGAACCTGGCCCATGCCACACTCAAATATTCAGTAGCGGATTGAGTAAAATTCGTGATCTGGCTGCGCAACGCATTGGTTCGCTGAGGAGGAAAATACCGTTTATAGAAGGCTAGAGCTAACGAACTCCAATCTTTAACCCCAGCAGCCTTCCTATCTAAGTCTCTCCACCAATCCTTAGCATCATCAGTCAAGGAAAAAGGAAAAAGGAAATCCTTTACCTTGTCTTGCGTCACACCAGCAACTACAGGAATGGCGGAGCAATAGTCTGTAAATACCTCTATATGCCTAGCTGGGTCTTCATCTACCATACCCCCGAATAAATTCCGCTCCACTAAACTGTAGTAAGACGGATGTATTGTGAAGGTACCCTTATCAGCAAGAGGGAGAGTAGTTCCCCTAGGTAGAGTCTCAGCACTGGGCTCAGAATGACTCGCAATCTTAGGCATCCTGCAAAAAAATTACAGCAGCAGCAGATTCAAATAGTCCTCTTTTAGAATTTATACTTGCAAATACTAAACACTAACTCAAGTATGAGAACAGCCTCAAGGAATAAATTCCTTGAGACCAAAGACAAACTAAAGAAAGCTACAAAATTACACCGTCTCCCCGGCAACGACGCCAAAATTTGATACGGCTGTCGCAACCCTATCAAAGATAAAATCTAACGGTCTCAACAAAATGCAGCAGAGGCAGTCGGGTGTCGAATCCACAGAGAGAGGGAATCCTATAACTTGCTAAGTCTGTCAAAGTATCGGAATTGGGGGGTTTGTTTAATTGATTTTCTAACACTACAAGAGAAAAGGGGAAGAGAAATAAAGAGTGAAATAACAGAAAGTAGAAGAACTAGGATCGTCGGTTCCCCATGGCATCTAGGGTCAGGATTAAAATCAAAGTAAAGTCTAAACAGGTTTGTGGGTAGTGAAAAGGTCCTTTCAGTCCGCTATTCGCCCTAAGATATACTAACTTAGCTCTCGCCCTCATTAGCATAATCCCAATGTTCATCACTGATCTTTCCTTTTCCAATCTCTCGATCTAGGTCAAGGGAGTATCAAGTCAATCAATTGAATGCGTCGACTCAAACAATTAAAAGCTATTAAATGCGATGATTGCATCCAAACCTAATCTAAAGATTACTAATCAATTCATCTTACCTAAGCCACGGTTCCCCTAAATCCTAGCAAAGGAATTAGCTACGCATAATACAAAGAAGAACAACAACAATAATAGATAAGAAACAAAAAGACATAGAGAAATCACTAATTGAATTCAAGAACAATAATACCCGAATTTGAAAGAAGAAGAAAGTCAGAGGAAGTCCTCAAATTCAGATCCAAAAATAAGTCAAAGATAAAGTCTAGGGTACAAAGTTATTTTCTAGTCTAAAGTCTAGAGTAAGGAGTATGTCTATTGTTCTCGTTTTTCACCCTTAAGTAAAAAGAAAAATCACAAATTACAAGGCGTCTATTGCTTAACACACTATCTCGCGAAGCCCATCAGCTTGTAACCACTCGATCGAGCAACCTTTGCTGTCAAAAGTACTCGATCGAGTAAAGTGTGAGACAGGAACACTCGATAGAGTAACCATAGTGGTCGATCGAGTAAACGTCCAAGGCCAGCAGCGCGATCGAGCAGAACAACGCTCGATCGAGGTCTTCTAATTAATAAGGTAGTCGATCGAAGGCTTTTACACCTCGAACGAGTGTTTTTCTCATGGGTTTAGTTCTTCCATTCCTTCAACACGAATTCATGCATTCCGAGACACCAAGATTCCTTTACGACTCACTTATGCATGCTTGAGGAGCTACAAAAATGGCTAGTTTTCCCGTCATTCTGGTCCATATCTGCAAATATTACAAAACAAACCAAAGTAGACTATTCGGGGGACATTTGTAGTAAAACACTACTAAATAAGCATGGAAATGCGTGCAAATATGGCCTAAACGGTCTATAAAATACACGCATCAATGATCGTCGACTATGTTTGAGTTTTCACCACTCCCTTTGATTTATTATGGGAAGAGGCCTTTACATGTATGATGCTAGTTTCGTGTAGGGTGATGCATTTGGTATTGAGTTGTTTAGCCATTTCACTATCTTGTCCTCCTAGGGTTTTGATTGTTTCCTAAGTATTTGCTTGAGGACAAGCAAGGTTTTGGCTTGAGGGAATTTGTTCAGTGCTTATTTTACGTATATTTAGTAGCTTAATTAGGCTTATTTTGACTCCCATTGACATGATTTTAGGCTAGTTTTGCATGGTTTCATCATGTTTTGATATATACTATGCTTTAGTATGTTTCGTGTTTGTTTCAGGTCTAAACGAACCATCATTAGAAAGGTACCTATGGTAGGAGTATTGAGAAACGAGTTCTCGGACATAGGAATGAAGGTCAAAGTCTTAGATGTCATGAGCATTTAAGATTAGAGTATTTTATGAAGAAGAGAGGAAAAGAAGATCCCCCTGGGCAGAGGTGAAGTTAGACCCGGGCGGGGATGTTTTGTACCCGGGCGGGGGGACTGCGAAAATCCTATTCGAGTTTTGGAAACACCAATTTAGCTTAGTTTCCAAGTTCTAATAAAAAGACCTATTATTAAGAAACTCTTGGATACTTAGTTTTTCATACATTGTTTTTAAATTATACTTAAATTATCATTAGCCCTAATGACAAGAACTCTCTAGGTTAAGATTTAATTACTTCGCTTTTTGGATTATTGCAATTGGATTTTGTTCTATTCAACATTCAGGTTCTTTAATTACAAGTATTCTTTCATCTCTTCTTTTAATTATGTTTTATATTGTTTTAATTATGAATTGTTTGTCTTCTTTTATTATGAGTGAGTAATTTCCCATCTAGGTTTCGTAGAACCGTTATAGGGATGACAAGCATGAATTTAATTGTTAATTTTGATTACCTAATTGGTATCTCGGATTTAGATATAGATTTATACTGAATTGGATTGTTGTTATTGATTGAATGAATCTAAAATCAACTTAATTGTTCAATGGGAATTGAGAATTGTTTTGTGACGAGATTTATCCACCAAGTTCATCAACTAATAATAGGTTAAAGCTAAATTAATTTGTGGAAGCGAGGCGGTTTAGTTTAGCACATTAATCTCATCTTTGATTATTAGTTATTCATGGAAATGTCTAATTTATAATTAGGACTCAACTATCAACTTAATGCCTCTACTTGGTTTAATTTGCTTATGGAAGTAGGTAGGTTGATCAATATTAGGGAGTTTAATTAACCCAGAAGAGTTGTTAATAGCAAATTAGGTAGTGTCTAATCCGAGTAGTGATTTGGTAATTATTTATCTTTAGTAGGGCTTGTCGACCTATAACGAGACTGTTGGAGCTAGTCTCCTCCACAGTTAGTGTGATAACGTGTATAAATCTCTTACAGGTTCACAGGGTATACTTAGTATTCTTATCAGTTGATTAACGTTTATCAATAACGGTTGGCTTGCTAGAAGTACATGTCTAGATTTGTTACTAGACTTGGGCTCTTTTGCTTGAAAAATAGCCCCACTGTTATCACAATAAATCGTGATAGGATCTTTGGCAGTAGGGACTACTGTTAGTCCTTCCAAAAATTGCCAAATCCACACAACTTCCTTTGCAGCTTCAGACGCTGCAAGATACTCTGCTTCTGTTGTAGAATCCGCTATAACGCTTTGCTTGAAACGCTTCCAACAAACAGGTCCTCCATTCATCATATAAACGTAGCCGGATTGGGATTTCATATAATCCCTATCTGTTTGGAAACTGGCATCTGTGTAACCTTTTACACGTAACTCAGTCTCGCCTCCAAACACTAAGAACGAATCCTTGGTCCTTCTTAAGTACTTAAGGATGTTCTTTACGGCTATCCAGTGACTTTCACCTGGATTTGCTTGGTAACGACTTGTCATGCTCAAAGCATATGCAACATCGGGACGAGTGCACATCATAGCATACATGATTGATCCTACAGCAGATGCGTAAAGGATCAATTTCATGCGTTCAATCTCCTCGGGTTTCGTAGGGCACTCTGACTTGCTCAAAGTGATCCCACTTCCCACAGGAAGAAAGCCTCTCTTAGAGTCTTTCATGTTGAACCGATCAAGAATTTTATCAATATAAGTTTCTTGACTTAATGCTAGTATCCTTTTAGATCTATCCCTATAGATCCGGATACCTAAGATGCGCTGGGCCTCTCCTAAGACTTTCATTTGGAAATGTATCCCTAGCCACTCCTTCACAGAAGTGAGCATTGGAATATCATTCCCAATGAGTAGTATGTCATCTACATACAAAACTAGAAAAGTTACTTTACTCCCACTAAACTTCATGTATAAACATGGTTCCTCGACGCTTCGAGTGAAACCATTTTGTTTAATTACATGATCGAAACGATGATTCCAACTCATGGATGCTTGTTTAAGACCATAGATGGATCTCTTAAGTTTGCATACCTTCTTAGGGTTTGATGGATCCACAAAACCTTCAGGTTGTTTCATGTACACTTCCTCTTCTAAAATCCCATTCAAGAAGGCGGTTTTGACGTCCATTTGCCAAATCTCATAATTATGAAATGCGGCAACCGCTAAGATAATCCTTATGGATCGAAGCATGGCGACTGGAGCGAAGGTTTCGTCATAGTGAACACCATGAACCTGGGTGAAACCTTTTGCCACCAATCTAGCTTTGTAAACATCATTATGTTTATCTATGCCACTTTTGATCTTATAGATCCACTTACACTGAAGAGGTCTTACTTCTTTAGGTAAATCAACCAAGTCCCATACTTGATTGTCGTACATAGAATCCATTTCGGTTTGCATGGCTCCTAGCCATAGCTTTGAGTCGGGACTACAAATGGCTGCTTTATAGGTAGTAGGTTCGTTACTTTCAAAACGTAACACATTATAGTCATCACCTTCCTCTATAATACCAAGGTATCTATCAGGTTGATGACTAATTCTGCTTGACCTCCTAGCTTCTGAAGGAATAATGACCGTGTCAGACGAAGAGGGAACGTTTTCCTCATCGTCCTTTTCGGTTTGTGGCTCTTGGACTTCATCAAGTTCAAATTTTCTCCCACTCTCTCTTTTAGAAATAAAATCATTTTCTAAAAAGACTGTATCACGAGACACAAACACTTTGTCCTCGTGTTTATTGTAGAAGTAATAAGCACGTGATTCCTTTGGATATCCTACAAACAGACATTTGTCTGATGTGGGTGCGAGTTTATTGTCAGACTTATTCTTAACAAAAGCCTCGCATCCCCAAATTCTCATAAACGGCAAATAAGAGACTTTCCCAGTCCATATCTCATATGGAGTCTTGTTTGCCGCTTTAGTCGGGCTTCGATTTAGTAAAAATATTGCAGATAAGATAGCAAAACCCCAAAACTAATCAGGAAGCTCTGTTAGACTCATCATAGATCGAACCATATCTAATAAAGTTCGATTTCTCCTTTCGGACACACCATTTAATTGAGGTGTTCCATGAGGAGTCCATTGTGATACTATACCACAATCTTTTAAGTGTGAATCAAATTCATTGTTCAAGTATTCACCACCACGATCGGAATGTAGGGCTTTAATCTTTTTATTCAATTGGTTTTCTACTTCATTTTGAAATTCTTTGAATTTTTCAAAAGCATCACTTTTATGCCTCATCAAGTAGACATATCCATATCTACTCAAGTCGTCGGTAAAAGTAATGAAGTAGTTATAACCACCTCTAGCTTGGATAGTCATTGGTCCGCATACATCCGTATGTATAAGTCCTAATACTTCACTTGCTCGTGTCCTTTTTCCCGTAAAAGGAGCACGAGTCATCTTGCCTAGAAGACAAGATTCGCATACACCATAAGATTCGTAATCGAATGGTTTGAGTACTTTAGATGAAACAAGTCTCTTTATGCGTCGTTCATTTATGTGCCCTAAACGACAATGCCAAAGGTATGATTGATTAGGTTCACCTGTTTTGAGCTTCTTGTTTTCTACATGATAGACCTCTTTTGCAATATCTAGAACATAAATACCTCCAATAGAAATGGCCACGCCATAAACCATTTCATTTAAAGAAAAAGTACAACAATTGTTCTTAATACAAAATCAAAATCCTTCAATGTCTAACACGGAAATGGAGATAATGTTCTTGGTAAGAGTTGGTACATAATAGCAATTATTTAAATACAACTCTAAACCATTAGGCAAAAGAAGAACGTAGGTGCCCACGGAAACTGCGGCTACCTTAGCGCCATTTCCCATGCGCAGGTCCACGTCACCCTTGGCTAGTGCTTGCACGTCCCTCAGCCCCTGTACATGATTACAAAGGTGAGAACCACAACCGGTATCAAATACCCAAGAAGATGTACTAGCAAAGTTAATATCTATCATATAGAGTGATGAAATAATTTTACCTGACGTTGTCACACAACCGTCCTTCTTGTCTTTCAAGTATTTGGGGCAATTGCGTTTCCAATGCCCTTTGTCATTACAATAATAGCAATCCGCCTCCGCGTGTTTGTTGACTTTAGGCTTGGACTTATAAAAGACCTTCCCCTTTCCCTTGACGACTTTCTTGAAAAGAGTCTTACCCTTTCCCTTGTCCTTTCTCACCCCAAGGTTCATGTTCTTCATTTTCATTGAAAGAACGTCCTTGGGTTCACTCCCACTATCCTCCATGTCCCTCTCCGCTTGGGTGAGGAGTTCATGGAAACTCTTGTCCATGCCATTCATGTTATAGTTCCCCCTAAATTGGGTGAACTTAGGTGTGAGTGAATGAAGAATTTTGCCCACCACCAATTACTTCGGAATTTTGCACCCTAGACGCTCTAAGGTGTACGCGTGCTCAACCATTTTGAGCACGTGTGGGCCAACTTTTTGGCCCCTTTGAAGCTTAGTGTCAAAGAATTTTGTAGCCGCCTCATATTGGAGAATTTGAGGGGCTTGCGAAAACATCGACGTGATCCTCGTGAATATCGCATATGCATCGAGTGATATCAATTGGAGTTTGAGTTTGGGTGAGATTGACCAAATCAAGACATTCTTGACGTCATTTGCAACCTTCAAATAAAGGTCATATTCGGCCTGAACCACCGCGGACGATCTAGGCGCGGGTTCGGTGGGGGACTCTTTGACCAAGTAGCGAAGCACGTTATCAGATAACGCGGCGCTCTTGATCGTTGACTCCCATTCAACGAAGTTACTTCCGTCATCTTTCAGGACACACTTGTCCATGACGGATCTCAACCATGAGTCCTTACCCAAGGTTGCATTGTTTGATGATGTTGACATTGTGCGAATATGGTTACTACAACAAAAAGAAATATATAAACATTCATTGTTAATTTACTTGAAAACATTTTAACAAGTTTAGCATTCATATAATGACCTCTCACTAAATTATATAAATGATTCCAAGACCCATCTTTAAATAAAAATAGTCATCGCATGCTACCTTTATCTAGAAATGGTAAGTCATTACTTGACTAATTCTACCCTTAGAACTCTTGGTTGACGGATTTCAACTAATCCATCTCCTAGTCCCAAGATAACGCTTATCTCGTTGAGTCCAATCCAATTTTTAGCTTGTGATCGTATCACCCTACTTACCCGAGGTAAAAAGGGACCCACGAGCGTGGTAGCCCTAATGAACACGGGATTCATAGGTGTTACTAATTGGTAAGGCTAATCTCAATTTTTTAAACATGTGAGAGATCTTGTCAATTTAGTTATTAATTCCCTATAAGTGAACTAAGTCGGTGAATTGTGAATAACGTTGAATTGACAATAACGGAAAATAAAATGCATGTGTGACGATTTTGGCATGAGCGGAAATAAAGCAAGCAACCAAGCAACGATAAAATCCTAGTATGGCCACCTAGCTAATCAAATTAACTAGATAATTACAAATTCGGAAACCACCTCCTTGGTCCCTTGCCTCTTCACTTGGAACACCTTCCAAAATGGCACCGTCTTGAGGGAGTCACCGGTCTTCATAAAAATAATTAAAAATATACAAATATACAAATTCCTATTATAAATTTATTCTATGAAATGAAATTATTATATTATACAAACCGGCGATACGAGATCGCAATAAAATTACAACCAAACCGTTATTCCCTTACATTACGGGTAATAACGATTAAAATTAACTAGGCCATACTAGGTAAAAAATTTGCATAAATTATTAAATAAATGACATTCATTCATTCAACCATAAATAAAATAAATTGCTGCAAAATTCATGCCCAAATCGCCCTAAACACATTCATGCTCATTGTAGCTCGATTTTACGGGATTTATTGATTTTTAACCATTAAAAATCAATATCAACATTTAAATCTCATTTAAATTCAAAAAAATTAACTAAACTGTTTTAGAACTCAAAATTAGTCCCTACTATATTTGTTGGTCATTAATTAGATCGATTTGATTTCATTTGCTAAATATTATGGTTTAATCATAACAATTATGAAATAAAACAAAAATAAAATATAAACATCATAAAACTTTGAAACCAAAACTTTTTTACATTCTGGAACATTTCCACGAACTCTAAAAATAAAAAACATTTTCTCAAAAAATTTAAATTAATTTTATGAACAAATAACTTAGTATTTAATGGTTTTATCGAATAAAAATCATTAAACATAGTAAAGCAGTGAAACAAATTATGAAATTTTACCAAGAGTATCAACATCAGAATGTAAAATGTACCAAAAATTTTCAAGACCAGAAAAGGACGTTTCAATTTTATGAACATTATAATCTCATATTATCGACTTTTATCGTATAAAAATCAATAAACATGTAATACTTAATTAAAAGTTACGAAATTTTACATACAATATGTAAGACATGCATGTGAGATCATAATAAAATTTCATGGCCAGAATCAACATGCAACTATTTTTAGTTAACTTTGAACTTATAATCCGAAAAGTTTCTCGTGATTATGATGGACTATAGATAAACTTTTATCAACCAAGAATTCTAAAGGTAGAATTAGCCAAGAGGTTGGCTTATCAATTTACAGATAATTGAGTCTTGGGATCATTTATATAATTTTTGAGGGAGGTCAATTGTATAAATGCTTGAGTCTTCGCATTAAACAAGTTTTGCACTAGACTTAATTCATATCGATGAGTATGCTTATTATTATATTTTTTCTTCTTTTTCGGAGTGTAGAATTCGTCATATATTGATAATATTGCTATAACAAATGGCTGGCCATAATGATGTCCCTATGCCAAGTGCCACACTCACACGCGAGTCCTGGCTTAAAACTTTCATGGACCACATGAATCAGTCCACGCGACTGAAGAATGACGGGTCCAACTTTGCGGACTGGGAGGCGGCATTACGGAATCCAGTCATTGCTGACGGCAAGCTCAAGTTCTTGACTGAGCCAATACCGCCAAACCCAGGCCCCAATGCGAGAGCCAACGAGTCACTTGCTTATAGTGACTTCGTTATGGAAGCGGGTGCGATAAAGAACGTACTCATCTTTGCAATGGAAACCAATTTGCAAAGACGCTTCATTGCCCAAGGTGCAAATAATATTTTCACCACGCTCACTAACGAATTCTCAAAATCACCGAGAATCGTTACTTATGAGCATACATGTCGCTTCTTTGAGGCGAAACTCCAGAAGGGCCAACCGGTTAGCCCACACATTCTTGATATGATTGAGAATGTCGAGAAACTGGAGGCACTTGATTGCAAAATCAGTGAGAGCATAGTCATTGACCGTATGCTTCATTCACTTCATGATGGTTTTTCCTTTTTCAGGGCAAATTACTACATGAATGACAAGAGGAAAAGTCCTCATGAGCTACACTCACTTCTCGTGCAGACCGAGAAGGATCTGAAATTGAGTGGGAGCATGAAGCAGGATGTCCTCATGATTTCCAACAAGAACAAAGGTAAGGGCAAGGCTCACGGCGACGTAAATGTAGGGAAGCCAAAGTTTAAGAAGCCAGGAAAGGGTAAGAGTGGGCTTGGTGAGACTAGTAGCTCACAAGGCAAGGAAAAGAGCAAGGACAGTGACATTGAGTGCCACCATTGCCACAAGACTGGGCATTGGAGGAGGAACTGTCCCATGTAGCGGGAGGACATAAAAGCAGGCCGCGTCACTCCTGTTGGTATGTCATCTTATATTCATATGATTGAGATTAACCATGCAAGTTTCGAAACTTGGGTACTTGATAAAGGTTGTGATTCTCATCTGTGTAATCATTTGCAGGGCCTCAAAAACATCACACCTCTCGCAAAGGGTGATGTGGACCTGCGAGTCGGGAATGGAGCAAGAGTTGTTGCAGTCTCAATGGGAACATATGTAATCCAACTCCCGAGTGGATTTGAGTTGTATTTATATAAATGTTACTATGTACCCTGTTTATCTAAGAACATTATTTCTGTTTCCGTGCTTGATAAAGACGGTTTTTCATTTTCAATTAAAGACAATAGCTGTATTTTCTCTTTAAATGAAATGGTTTATGGCAAAGCAGTTTCCATGAATGGCATTTATATCTTAGATCAAACCACATACATATTACATGTGAATAATAAGAAAGTAAAGGTTGGTGACAAAGATCAAACTTATCTATGGCATTGTCGTATGGGACACATTAATGAAAAACTTGTAAAGAAGCTCATTGAGAATGGGACTATCTCCCCATTTGATTACGAATCATTTGGCACGTGTAAATCATGTCTTATCGGCAAAATGACTCGAATTTCCTTCAAAGGTGTTGGAATGCGTGCTAGTGACCTATTAGGACTCATACATACTGATGTATGTGGACCTATGTCAATCAACGCAAGAGACGGCTATAGATATTTTATCACTTTCACGGATGATTTGAGTAGATACGGATATGTCTACTTAATGAAGCATAAAAGTGAGTCCTTTGAAAAGTTCAAGGAATTCCAGAATAATAAGGTTGAGAACCAACTGGAAAGAAAGATTAAAGCACTTCGATCAGATCGTGGTGGCGAATATCTTTCAAATGAGTTTGATCAACACCTTAAAGACTGTGGCATAGTATTACAGTTAACTCCACCTGGAACACCTCAATTAAATGGTGTGTCCAAACGGAGAAATCAAACATTACTTGATATGGTTCGATCCATGATGAGTCACACGGTAGTACCTGATTCACTATGGGGTTTTGCTCTTTTGTCAGCTGCTCTTATATTTAACCGAAGTCCATCTAAAGTTGTAGACAAGACTCCATATGAGATATGGAAGGAAACGATCCCTAACTTGTCCTTCATTCGGGTTTGGGGCTGCGAGGCTTATGTCAAGTGGAGACACGAGGATAAGCTCGGCCCGCGATCGGTCAAGACATACTTTATTGGTTATCCAAAAGGAATGTTTAGTCATTACTTCTATTCGCCTACCAAACATTGAGTTTTTGTTGTGGCTAGTGCGAAGTTCTTAGAGAAAGAGTTTCTCGAGAACAAGTCAAGTAATAGAACTTTCGATCTGTCGGAGATTCAAGAACCAACAACCGAGCAACCGATGGAGGAAGATGTTCCTTCAACTTATGCTACGGTTAATATTCCTCAGGAACCTAGGAGGTCGGGTAGAGTCTCCATTCCTCCAGACAGATACATTGGTATGTGAAAGTCCATATACCTTAATTAGACTCCTCTAATTAGTTACTAAATTACTTGTTAATTTAGTATTTAATTATCTATGTAACATGCATGCAAATATAAAGACATTTATATAAAAGAAGAAATTTCCTCACATTGATATGGAAATAAAATGGGCACAACAAGAACTCCTTCTTGTTGTTCTTGAGCTATTAATATGGATGAACAAGAATAATCTCCAAACTAGAAGACCTCCTTCAAGTTGCACCAAGATGACACCAAATAATCTACCCTTATTATTAACTAGATAATAAGATATATATTATGCTACTAATATTAGAATATATTACTACACTAGTAATACTTAGTAATATTAGTATTATGAGAGTTTTAGTGAGAAGGAGAGTTTTTGAGAGATGTATGAAAAATAAGCAAGAATGAACTAGTTATAAATTGAACAATAATTGTCCTATTTAAAGACAAGAGGGTCGGCCCCTAGATCACCAAGTGAGTGATTTTTCTTCTTTTTTTATTGTCATGCAAAGTGGTGGTGTGTTGTAGTGTAAGTGATGATTATAGGTTTACTATTCATGTCATAATCACATGTTACTTGTGAGTATGAATAAGTGCAACCATCATCACTTCCCACTATACCATAACCGGCCATGTGAGGCCTTATTTGGTGCATTTTTATTTTTTATATTTGTCCCACAAATACTTATTAATCATATGCTTAATTATATTGTATAATTAAGTGTTAATTTGATCATATAACAATTATATGACACAAATAAATGAATAATATGTACTTAACATTTTAAGTAATATTTTACCATTATATCAATATATAATGGGTCCCACAATGCTTAGTTAATTTATTTTTACAACTCCTTGTAAATATAATTAACTAATTACATCTATCTCAAAACCTCAACTAATTTAGTAATTTAACGATTAATTACTAAGTTAAATCTTATTTAATCATATTAAAATAAGATATAAATTTATCAGTCAATTATCGCATAATTGAAAAATAAACTTAATCTAATTAAAGTTCTTAACTCAATTTCTAACAATTAACTCTCGTACATATCGAATATATGTAATGGATTAATTAACTGTATCATATACAAATAATTAATTAATATTTGGATTTCATCCTTTAGGTGTGACCGAAAGGGATCAGTTGATCACCGCCGTCATACGACAATAACGTCAAACTCTAGTCAGCCAAACGTTATTGATTTACGTTAATCAACTGACTAATCATATATATAGTTAATAAATATCCCAATTATATTCCTCAATAAGATTTATTATGTTGCGCACTATTGTGGAGGACACCTACTCCAACAGTATGGTCGAGGAGAATGATAGAGATGACATTTTGCTCCTAGAGAGTAACGAACCTGCTACCTATAAAGGTGCCATGACCTGTTCCGACTCTAAGTTATGGCTTGAAGCCATGCAATCCGAGATGGACTCCATGTATGAGAATGACGTATGGGATCTTGTTGATTTGCCTGATAAGGAACGACCTCTTCAGTGCAAATGGCTTTATAAGATAAAGCATTCTGTAGAAGGACAACCAGACACCTATAAGGCACGACTAGTGGCAAAAGGTTTCACTCAAGTGCAAGGATTGCATTATGATGAAATCTTTGCACCCGTAGTTATGCTGCGTTTCATTCGGATAATCTTAGCGATTGCCGCTTTTCATGACTATGAAATTTGGCAAATGGATGTGAAAACCGCCTTCTTAAACGGTTATTTGGAGGAGGAGTTGTACATGGTACAACCCGAAGGTTTCATTGATCCTACAAATCCTAAGAAGGTATGCAAGCTTAAGCGTTCCATCTATGGACTTAAGCAGGCTTCTCGGAGTTGGAATCATCGTTCGACCAGGTGATAAAAGAGAATGGTTTCACTTGATCGTCGAGGAACCATGCTTATATGTCAAGTCGAGTGGGAGTAAGATTGTCTTCTTGATATTTTATGTCGATGACATACTCTTGATTGGGAATGACATTCCTCTCTTATCTTCGGTAAAAGTATGGTTAAAGAACCATTTCCAGATGAAAGATTTGGGTGAGGCACAACGCATATTGGGGATCCGTATCTATAGAGATAGATCATGACGGATGTTATCACTCAGTCAGGAGTCTTATATAGATAAGATTCTTGAAAGTTTCAGCATGACCAACTCCAAGAAGGGGTACCTTCCAATGACCTTTGGGATGCATTTGAGTAAAAGTCAGGCAACCAAGACATCGGAAGAGGTCGAGCGCATGAGTCGTGTTCCTTATGCATCAGCCATAGGATCGATCATGTATGCCATGATATGCACACGTCCAGACGTGGCATATGCATTGAGTATGACGAGTCGGTACCAAGGCAATCCAGGTGAAACACACTGGATGGCTCCTAAAAACATCCTTAAGTACTTACGAAGGACTAAGGATTGGGTATTGACTTATGGTGGAGATACTAAGCTATGCGCAATCGGTTACGCGGATGCTAGCTTCCAAACGGATCGAGATGACTCGAAATCTCAGTCTGGATTCGTCTTTACTCTTAATGGCGCTGCGGTCAGTTGGAAAAGTTCCAAACAGAGTGTTATAGTAGATTCTACAACTGAGTCCGAGTTCTATGCCGCTTCGGAAACTGCAAAGGAAGCTATATGGATGCGTCAGTTCTTACAAGAACTAACCATAGTTCCTAGTTCGAATGACCCAATCACCATCTATTGTGATAATAGAGGTGCCATCTTCCAAGCTAAGGAGCCTAAGTCTAGCAACAAGTCTAGACATGTACTTCGGAAGGCTCACATGATCCGAGATTACGTGGAGCAAAAGGAGATAGTGATAGACAAGATTGCTTCGGATGACAACATCGCGGACCCTCTCACTAAACCGTTAAAATATGATAAGCATGAAGGACACGTTATTTCCATGGGAATTAAACATGTTCCTGAGTTGTAGTAGTTGTTTATATGGATTAGATAAATGTATCTTTTTCATATACTATTCATAACATCATCGTATTGTTTCATATTTTGTTTTTCATGTGGATTGTACGACAACATTGAACGCCACAAAGTGAACTGAATTACATTATATTTGTTTTGGTCCGTAATCGCCCACATGAGCTGATAACTATGGCAATTATATTGTGAAGTTGATTGATGGTGGGTTCAACGAGCCATAAGTCAAACGGTTGACTGATCGATCACAGATACGAGTTATAAAGATACCTTATAGGACATCGTGACAACGTTATGGAGTCCTAAATGTGTAAGAAAATTCGGTGACAGGTCGTGGATTGGACGTCCATAGTGTTCCTAGAGTCGATTCTTTTGACTATCGACTGTCTCTTGAGATTAAGGCAGTTTTTGGGTGACTTTGGTTTCTTTCTCATGGTCGACCGTAACAGGAGGCTAAGTAGATTTTTACTGGGTCATTTCATACTGTGCTTGTATCTGCAGGATTCGAGTTCAGGAAAATATCCTACCTTTATCGGGAAAACCACTCTTGATACTGATCGCTTGTAAAATGCGACCTTTGTAAATACGGACTTTGCAAATTGTTTTACATTGAGTGGGAGAAATTTATGGATATGAGAATCGGGTTATCGCACATACACTTGTAAGGACAAGTGGAAGATTGTTGGAGCTAGTGTCCTCCATAGTTAGTGTGATAACATGAATAAATCTCTTACAGGTTCACAGGGTATACTTAGTATTCTTATCAGTTGATTAACGTTTATCGATAACGGTTGGCTTGCTAGAAGTTTGACGTTATTGTCATTTTAATGGCGGTGATCAACTGGTCCCTAAAAGTCACACCTAAAGGGTGTGTTTGAGAGATATGATTATATGAATAATATAATCATATTGATGCCTTATATGACTAAAAGGTTAGTCGATGTATATGACTAAAAGGTTAGTCATTGTAATGATGACACGATTATTTAATACGATTAAATAATATTAGCTGAGACGAATTAAATGTTAATTCGTAATTGAATATAAACTGTTATATCTAATTGATGTATATAATGTAATTATTTAATACGATTAAATAATGTAACCTTAAACGAATTAAATGTTAATTCGTAATTCAATATAAACTGTTATATTTAATTAGAAAATTATAAATATACGATATTTATAGTTGACCTATATATTATACGATATTGTCATAATAAATGATGTCAGACCGGTATTAATAAATCGACTACAAGATGTTGTATGGACTTATTAATATGTGACAACATAAATGACAATAAAAATACATACACATATTATACATTAAATAAATAAAAAGAGTCCTCTCTTGACTCCACTACCGAAAAACAAGTAGAGCAAAAAGAGGGAAGACTCCTCCCCTTACTCTACCTCTACTTGGACGGCTACAATAGAGAAAAAAACGAGTTTGATATAAACTCATTCTCTACACATTCTCATCATTACTTTTTCTCACAAAAGTCATCAGTAATTTTTGAGTATTCATTCTAGCACAAGCAAAGGCATTTCTCAGAGCATCTTGGGTGCAACGATTAGGAGAATATCGATCTCGATATTTGTTCTTAGGCCATATTGCTAGGACTGGAGGTTGATTCTAATCTCTATGTTTTATATTATGCTTTTCGTTTATGACTCGTATTTCATATATTATAATTTCGTTATAATCCTTAAATTTCATGTATGAAATATACCGATATTTCCCACAGAGACTACGGACCTTAGACCTTTTAGAATTTGATTAAAATTTTTGGTATTTGCTTATAAATTTAGTTTAGCTAATTCTCTATTATTGATTCCTCGTAGCTAAAGTATTATCTAAATCGACTAGTACTTCACTTTATTTCCCTGAGATCGACTAATAAGCATCTACAATAGACCCGTACGCTTGCGGTATTTTTAATTGAACAACACATGTGAAAGTTATTCTCATAATTAATCAAGGAAGCATTTTTCTTATGAGAATTGTGATGAAGTAATCATTGTAAGTGTGTTACATTGATATCAATTTCAAATAGAAAAGTATAGTTCCCAATTGTTATCTGGACACATTTTGTTTAAAATGAAAAGTAATTGCGTGCTGAAATGGTTTCAAGCACATCACTATGAGTAATTTTACAACTAAAATGAGTACTTTGTTGCTTATGAAGTATCAAATAAAGTGTTTGGTTTGAAAAAATCAAACCTATACACAACTATATACTTTGTTGCTTATGAAGAAACAAAGAATACATTTGATTTATGAATCAAAAACTTGTTATTGAGTTTACTTTATTTAGATAAGATAAATTAAACATATACAAGATAATAACCGATGCAATGGTTGCATGTCCTGTATAAAACCTCTTTCGCAGCTATAATATAAAAGGTCATAGTACTGCGATTTGTATAAGACGCATTAGCGAGTGGTCTTGATACTATCAAGAGGTCTTTATTTCAGTGGGAGGTTATGCTCGACATAGTTGATACGTTTGC
Organism: Heliosperma pusillum; assembly: GCA_022085475.1. Classification (NCBI taxonomy): domain Eukaryota; kingdom Viridiplantae; phylum Streptophyta; class Magnoliopsida; order Caryophyllales; family Caryophyllaceae; genus Heliosperma; species Heliosperma pusillum. Next base: position 49,936 of record JAIUZE010045338.1, on the reverse strand, counting down.
ATGACATGTTTCTTTTATATGATTAAATGATTGATTTTGCATTTAATTATTGCATAATTGAATGTTTGTCCCAAAATATTATACATTGTTTAAACAGATCACCAAGTGCGTGATTTGGTTATGGAACTCTGTTTTATAAGATAATGTATTTATATAAGTCTCTAATCATAACATAGTGAAAGGGACACTTATGCCTTATAATGATTAGTATGTGAGTTGGTTGATGACTACGTTTCGTAAGTTATTGATATTGAGATATCGAACCAAGCACATGGATACATTTTGGGAATATGTATTAGACTGCCTCGTTAAAAAATTTTGTTAAGGTTTTGCTTAGTGTCAACAAAGTTTCTTTCACCGTTTCGTAGTCTTTTGACCTAAGTCTTTCACTATTCTGTACATGTCAAGTGTTAGTTTTGACATCATCAAACGTCAACCACGACTGGTCACTATAAAGGTGATGGTTGGACTTGTCATGGTACATGTGACATGATGTGGTTAGACAAGATGGATTTGCTCCTCCTTTGTGAAAGGAGTTTATCATCTTCGGCCTCTCGAAAAGTGTGAATTGTGTAAGTACATGACCGTGCCTAAACGAGGTAAAAGTCAGTCGTCTATTGTAACAATTCAGCTCAGAGATTCGAGAAAATAGATAGAGATTTATAGGGATGACACTTCGCCTACCCTATTCTCATATGAAGAGATAGAAGTAAAGAGACTATGGTGACATAAGTGCAAATGGGAGACTGAAGGAGTGAGTTTGCCTATATGTCTGAAATTTTGTATACTGGTTTATTCTATTTAGCTACAATGTTCTGCAAGGAGCCGCTTGTAGTCTGAGTCCTAAATGAGTTGGGATTCGGGTAGTATTACTCGGTCCTACAGGGTCACACACTAGATGACGTTTGGGCAATATTATAATTAATATTGATTAATTATTAAGGGAATAAGAATAATAAATTATTATTTTTATTATACTTTCCTAATACTAGATATATGGGGGGATGTTTATTATGAGTTTTCCTGGATAATAAAATCTCAAGGGAGTAAGAGGGAAGAAAATTGCTCATACGTTTGTACTAGCATACACACTTATATTGTGTGGATACCAGTAGAGGCGCTACACTTGGAGCGTTATTGTCAGATGGTCTCACATACTCCCTCTGTTGAGACCATTTCTAGATTAGATTGGTTGATGATGCCTTAAGACAAATTAATCTTATTGTTAATATAATGTGTGCCTCTTAAGTTTTAATCTTATAGCTATGGAAGCTCAAGTAATTGTTCAAGGTTGCACAAGAAGATCAAGAGATGAAGATTGTCATTGTTAAAGTCATAGTGGTGTATAAGAGATCATTAAACTCGATTCATGCTAAGTACTTCAAAACTGACAGTGACATGTCACTGTGGTTTCTGGCTCTTAAATATTTCGAAAATGTTTAACTCTTGAAAATAGTTTTCCAAACTTTTGATCAACATTTTACATTGCTAAAAATTCTGGTTTGATCTTTATAATTGGAAGAAAGCTTTTAGTTGTCTTGGAGAAGAGGTAGCTTGCACAAAAAGACACTTGCCAAAAATGGGTTGTTTACTTTTTCTATATTTGGTCACTACCATTTATGCTCTTTCTTGTTGAAAAAACTACCCTTATTTGTCTAAGTGTGGTTGCCAAATTAAGGTGACTAGTAAGCTTGATTACTTGTGCAAGTAATTCATTTGGCTTGCATAAGGGGTCATAATTTCTTGTGCCTTAATTGACCTTCTTGTTGTTCAAGATTCATTTCTTTAATATTTTTAACACTTGTGTACTTCATTGTAGTGTGTTATTTTAATGTGTAGTATACTCTACTCTACATTATAAATACCACACTTATTTCATTTGAACATGTGTGCAACAACAAAATATTTTCAAGCTTAAAAGACTTTGAGTTTTATTCAGTAAACTATCTTTGCAAAAATCGTTTAACATTTCATACTTAATTGTTTTACAAAATATTTTTCTTAAGTCTTTTACAAAGAGCTAGTTCGTTGCAACAAAGCATGTATTGTGTTCGATGATCTCGTGTTAGTACTTAATCGTTTTCTCCACCGTTCATTTTGTGAACATTTTGAGAAACACAAGTCTTGTAACAAACGAGTAGAACAAGTCTTAAGATAGAGTTATCTTGAGCAACTAGCAACTCGAAAGAGTTGGGGAAGTCTCTTGACGGAGTAGCCTTGAGCAATAGCAACTCGAAAGAGTTGGGGAAGTCTCTTAGCGGAGTAGCTTTGAGCATAAGTCTTGGTGCGGAGTAGCATTGAGCAAATAGCAACCGGAGTAGGTTGGGGAGTTGTTTTATTATTCGGGGTCTTGTTTGTATGAGTTTACGTCAAAGATGTTTAATAAGATAACGTTGGATGTAGGTCGCGGAGTAGTGACCGAACCAATTTAAAAAACATCCTTGAGTTTTGTCTATTTCGTTTTAATATTTCCGCTGCACTCAGATTTCACTGTTGATTCCACTGTGACATTTACTGGCTGAATCGTTGTTGAATACTTCTAACTTTCTAGTTCGAAGTGTCAACTTCTCATTTCTTCTAAGTAGTGTCTTAGTGATCATAGAGTTTTTAAAGAAGCTTTAATTAAGCTTAAAATTTTAAATAGACACCTAATTCACCCCCTCCCCATCTTAGGTGATCTCGCCCTTGACTCTTCACCCTCCTATCCAAACCAAAAGATAACTTGATAGGGAGCACAAGTTTTAAGAAAAGGTAGAAAAAGGAATGGTAGTATTGGAATTGAAGTATGATCACTTGAATATTTAATATTAGTTGAGTGGGTGTGGGTCAATGACATATGGTGTAAATTTGTAGGGTAAATTAGGAGTGGTTGGTCTTATTTATTGTCCAAAAAGAAATTTATTGTTTAGTTTGGGTGGTCCGAATATGGTAAGTGTTATATTTGGTTTTGATGGGAGGTAGTATTATATTATCATTGAATGAGCTGCAATTCGTGTTCATTATACTTTCTTTTTATTAGCATCTTATTGGAATTATTCCTCATCCAAATAACTTTGCTAATCACTCTTGTATGTAATCTTAATACTTAATGAGATCTTGAGAATTCTGTAATTTAAATATGCTGAAAATCGTTACAGGACCCTTAACTCCCTTCTTTTCTCATCCTCGTCTCGTTTGCTTGTCAGTTTGTCTCCAAACATTCCCTCTAGCGTTTGTATTCAAAACCATCCAATTTTCCGGCAGCTCGTTGTTATGCCTGAAGTTAATTCGTAAAACGAAAGTTATAACACCTCGGGTTCACGTCTTGTTTGTGTTGCATTCCGCCTTTGTGCTTTATCCTACAACAAAAATAGCATTGATATACTCTTGATATAATAACGCGTGAAGGTGCCAAAAATGGGTGGTGGGTGTATGGTTAATTATGACTTGGAGATAATGGAAGAATGCTGCTGTTGCGTAAGTGCGTATCACCTGTTGTTTAGTAAAGCCTCCTTTGCTACTTTTTAGGATGGAATTGAGGCTGAAAGAACAAACAATACTTGTATCTCTGGACCAACTTTCTGAATTATTGTATGTAGTGAACATGAAAATATTTTGAGAAGATATGCAAGCGTGAAGCATGGCTTGCACTCTTGCAGCCTGTCATACCATAAAGTGTGCCGGCTAAAAGTTGCGCTATATATGCTGAACCGTGCCAGTTTGATAGCTCCCGGCTCAGTATCGGCCCTTTGTTATGACCACATGCAAGGTGACAAAATTCTCATTTGCGAGTACTAACTTTGTGTATAATGGGACTCGAATTGGCAAACTCATACGAAGTATTCCATATATATTTAGATACACAATCAAGTAGCTAGTGGTCTACTTCTTTCGGTTTAAGCCTCTAATAGACATATGGTTAAGCTAACACCTCTAAGTTGGGCATTCTTATTTATGTAAACAGCAATGAGTGCAAACCACGAGAAAAGTCAACAAACAATAATGAGGATAATGAGGTTATGAAGGTGGGGAATGTAGGAAAGAAGGCCTACCCACGGCAACACCAAAATGGAAGCAAAAGCATCTTCGAATAAAACATAATGAGGTAATTGTCACATGATCCCCTATTCTCTATAGGACAATGCTCGATTGCTCATGCTCCTATCTTGATACCCATGCTCCTACCGACGACCTTTCACAATTCCATTCCTTTTTTCCCCTTCTTCCTAATGTTTTGGATAGAAATATAAAATCACTCCTCAACATGTCGATAATTTTTTTTTATCATGGGTCATTTGGAAACAACCTATTTGTATAATTAAAATAAAGATAAAAAAAAAGGAGTAACAGTGTGTGCAACGATCCCCCCTATCCCTTAATTTACGGGAGCCCTTGAGACACTTAGATAATATTGTTCTATTTTTTTTATGTAGAATTGGTTTGCATAGTATCACGACACTAGAGTCGAATCCATTTCTCTACCTTTCCCTAATTTAATAAAATTAGGAGTGGCCGGAAAATGAGAAGTGATAACTTAACAGTAATTAAAGAGACAAAAGGGATGGTACACTGATAATGTAAGGAAAAGTGAAAAGATCATGTTGAAACAATTAAAAGATAAGTAAAAAGATTATCGTGTGATGGAGGGAGTTAAAAGGTTTCATCAGTATATCAAACAATTTTTAATACCAAAACACCAGAATCATATGTATATTAGACATCATAATTAAATATAAATAAATAGGGTAATCAAAATACCTCGTACCGAAATTAATCCGTGAGCAAATAATATCCACTAAATAAGAATTAAGAACCGGATCTAATATCCACTTTACTTGTAGTGCCGCCACTAATTTCCACACGAATGAATAAGACTGCGATTTGTAGGCTAATACAAAGGGTTTACAGTTTTTCGTAACTCACAAAGAAATAAGCTAATTAAAACTCTCATATATCTATATGTATAGGGAGGTAAGGAATCAATTTCCTAATCAAACTCTAACCTTTTATCGCAGTTGGGCCTAATCTAAATAGAATCCTATTTTCATATTTCAGTCTGACTATAAATTAGAAACACTTTAATCATCTTATGTGTGACCTAACAAGGCCGTTTAATTCTATATGTGCCCGTAAACACTTTTTAGACTCAGTTCGTAAGCGGCTTCTAGCAAATGTTATGATTATATAGAATAATATAAATTGGGTTACCTTAGACTTGGACATAAATCTAATAGTATGTCACTTGTACAATGTCCAATTAAACATATATTCTTACTTTTATTGTCCCATTTAAGACAATGGTCGGAAAAGTGCCAATCCTATATGTCTCAATCGTCTTTCCCGAATATTTGAGTTGAATTGTTGAAACATGCATCTGACAATCATCTTGTATGAGCGCGGCCACGCACAATTCATAATCTTCTAAAAGCCAATAACAGTAAGCTTTCTTAAGTAAGAAAGGAACAAATCTCATCTTTTTTAACTACATCCCATTACATGATCAATTATAAGCCCAAGCATTGCCTTTCTAGCCACCAGTCAAAACATAATAGTATGATGCCTCGTGAGAAGAAGTCTAAGAGTAAAACCGTGAAGGATTGACCCAAAGCAGACAATATCGTATTATTAAAAAAAACGGACACCGGCACAGCTGGGGCCAACAAAACGTATCAACGCTTCCGCGCAACACATTTAATTATAATAAGAGATCTCTTAAATATCTATGATATTTCAGGTTCAATTATTCATTTTAAATTATTAATTAATTCTCTAACATAACCTTTTAATTTAAATATGATAAAAATTCAGCAAATCGGGGAGGGAAACACTATTGATGATTAAATTACCAAAATGTAACGAGTAGTACTGAAATGGAGTAACACTTGATAACGTTATCTTATTTTGTTCTTAAATAAAAGAGTATAAAACTTAGTTAAATTAATATTCTCGAATATAAAACCGTCTAATATATAAAACAATCTAAATACTCCATGTTATATTTTATGGATCCGCCATTACCAATTTACCACTACCATTACCACTATCATGTGACATTCTAAATAATTAAGACATCACAAATTCAAAAGCAAGCCCACCCTACAAACCAAGAAACAATATATATACACTCACATGCCTACACCACATCTTACACTAAGTCTCGAAGGACTCTTAACTATCAAACAACAAACTTACAAACTCTCCCTATCTACTTAGCCAAAAAGAAAAGAGCCATGAAAGGCCATAACTTGGCCCTCATCTCCTTCTTCTTCGTCCTCCTCCATCTCCTATCTCTAGCCCTCGGCAGTCCAAGCCGTGGGCTAGACCGTGAAACCACCCAAACCCAATGCAGCTTCCCAGAGGAGAAGGGGTCGACCCTTCAAGTAATCCACGTGACAAGCCCGTGCTCACCCATGAAGCCTAAAACAACAATGTCATGGGAGGAGAGTGTGATCGAAATGCAAGTCCAAGACAAAGCGCGGTTAATGTATCTTACTAGCCTAGTGGCCCGTAAGTCAGTGGCCCCGGTGGCGTGGGGAAGGCAGCTCATGCAGAGCCCAACCTACTTAGTCAGGGTCAATATTGGAACTCCACCTCAAACATTTCTTATGGCTTTGGATACAAGTAGTGATGCTGCTTGGTTACCTTGTACTGGTTGCCTTGGTTGTCCCGGTTCTTCCGCTTTTGCCCCTGATAAGTCTTCCTCTTTTATGGTTCTTGCCTGTGCTACTCCTCAATGTCAGGAGGTATGTATTCATTCACCTTTATTCTTTTTCTTCTTCTTTTCATCCTTTTTCCTTGTTTCACTCACTTGTATATATGTCTTCATTATATTATGGTCCCTTCAATTCTTTCGTGTTACGGAGTATAAATATAAATATATGATAGACGAACTATTTTAACCAAAACCGAAAATAATATTACTAGTGTTAATACTCCGTATTTAGCTCAAGTATACGGGTTTTCACTTACTTTTGTGTAAAACTACTTTACATTTTACATAAAAGTCTGTGCATAAAAGTCTTGACTCTTTATAGGATTTTAGGAGTTGAGAAAAAAAAAGTTAAATTGTCTCTACTATATACTCCCTCCCAGTGGGGGATCTAGGGGGGCTAGTAGGGGCGGTCGCCCTCCCTGGCGGATAAAATTTTTGAAGTTTTAGTTAAAATTTTCGATTTTTTTTTAAATGTACCTAATTAAATTAGTCGTTCGCCCCCCCTAATTTCAGATCCTGGCTCCGCCACTGCTCCCTCCAATCCAATCCAAACTAGCTACCCACACACTTTTGCGCAAGTTTTAAGAAAATTGTTTTTGGTGAGGGTAGTATGGGAAAAGGATGAGAGAGGTAGTATATAAATTGGGTGTGTATTAGCGTAATAAGCAAAGTATCAGCGTAATAAGCAAAGTATCCATTAATTGTTATTTATCCATTAATTAGCCTTTTCCTATTCTTGTATTTACTGTATGTTGTTCACCCTTGGCCTTCCCCATGTTTCAGGAATCCAAGGAGTCTCATTATTTGTATATATATTCCTTGTTGTACGTTGAATAAAAACGGATCAAGAATTCTCATCCTTTTCTCCTTGTTTATCATGTTTAGCATCTACATGGTATCATAGAGCCAGATTTTTTTTTCTTTCAAATCATTTTTTTTCTTCCTTCTCAACCATCATCATGGTTGACGACAAGCAAAAACATATTGTTCCTACCAATCCTATCTATGCTCTTTCTAGTCAAGACGGTACGGGAGCAAAGATTACACATGTTGTTCTCACCGGCCCAAACTACGAGGAATGGGCGAAAGGTTTTCAGGTTGCTTTGGGTGCCAAAAGAAAATTAGGGTTCATCGATGGAACTCTCAAAGCACGACCCACTGATCCCTCCGAAGGGGACGATTGGTCTGCAGTGAATTACACCATTATAGCATGGATTTTTAATACCATCGATTCTCGGTTACGGTCGTCGATTTCTTACCGTGCAATTGCTTATGACCTCTGGGAAGATATAAGACAGCGCTTCTCGGTGGCCAATGATATCAAACTCTACCAGATTCAATGTGACCTTACCGATTGTAAACAACAGTCTGGTGAGTCAGTTATGGATTATTATGGTCGAATTAAAAAATTATGGGACGATATCAATGATTTTGATGCTCTTCCCAACTGTGACTGTTGCTCCAAATGCGATTTGCAAAGTATCTTGCGCAAACGTCGAGAAGCGTATCAGGTACGCTGTTTTCTTTTGGGACTTGATTCTTGTTATGCTACTGTGCGTTCAAATATTTTGGGAGCATCTCCTGTACCGGGAATACAGCTTGTTTATTCCCGCATTATCCAAGAAGAAGAAGTGCAGGCTATAGCTCGGTCGCGTATCGAGGCCGTCTCTCCCATGGCATGCGTGGTGACAGGTAATAAACAGCAGCAGTCCCGAACCGATGGTACCTCTCGATCTCGTTTTCATTGCATCGTATGTAAAAAGGATGGGCATACTGCCAGTCGATGTTGGGAGAAAGTTGGGTTTCCTGTCGGTCATCCCCGACACTCTGCTCGGACAGGAGCTTTTTCGAAAACAGCAGCTTCACCATCAATGGCGTCGACGAATGCTGTCCTTGGTGAGCCTTCTGTTGTCACTAATATGGTGAGGTTAACTGGTAAGTCTTCTCGGAGTTGGATTATCGACACGGGTGCGTCAACGCACGTGTGTTTTGACGTTTCGCTGTTTACTGCCTGTGAGGATATTTCTCCCATTCATATTGGTCTCCCAAATGGAACAAATCTGATTGCGAGACAAGCAGGAACTATTCGGATCAATACCGATTTGTTTCTTTATAATGTCTTGTTTGTCCCATCGTTTAAGTGCAATCTTCTGTCAGTATCGCAACTTTTGTCTACACAAAAATTATGTATACAATTTAATAATTCGCAATGTGTGATACAGGACCTTGCCTCGACGACGATTGGTGTGGGTAATCTCCTGGACGGACTGTTTTATTTGACGATGGAGGAGCCGCTTCGTGTTAATGTTGTGACCGGGCAAGAAGACGCTGAGTTATGGCATAAGCGAATGGGACATCCTTCATCTCGGGTTATGAAGCAATTTTCTTCTATTTCTAGTTCTAATAATTCGTGGTTGTCTTCATGTGATATTTGCTTTCGAGCTAAACAAACTCGTACTCCATTTCCTTTAAGTAATAGTAGAGCCGATAAAATATTTGATTTGATTCATTGTGATGTTTGGGGCCCGTATCATCCTAATCGTGCTTGTGGTTCTCGGTATTTTTTATCCATTGTTGACGATTATTCACGTTGTGTTTGGGTTTATTTGATGAAGTCTAAGGCCGAGGTTCCTATATTACTTCGTGATTTTTTTTCTTTAATAACCCGACAATTTAATTGCAATGTGAAAATTGTCCGTAGTGACAACGGGACGGAATTCAAAGGAATTCTTCCTTACTTTCGGGAGAACGGGATTTTATTTCAAACTTCTATGGTTAAGACGCCCCAACAAAATGCCCGAGTTGAAAGAAAGCATAGACACATTTTAAATGTCGCTCGTGCCCTCCGTTTTCAAAGTTCTCTACCCATTGAGTTTTGGGGTGAGTGTGTGTTGACTGCGGTCCATTTGATTAATCGAACACCATCTCATATTTTGCAAAACAAAACTCCGTTTGAATTATTATTTGGCCGTGCTCCTGATCTGAGTTTAATTCGGGTATTTGGTTGTCTTTGTTATGCTAAAAATATTTACTCTCGTGATAAGTTTGATTCAAGGAGTCGTCGTTGCGTTTTCCTTGGATACCCGTTTGGTAAGAAAGGTTGGCATCTATATGATCTTGATACGGGTGATTACTTTCAGTCACGGGATGTACATTTTTTGGAAAACCAATTTCCCTATGCCTCTAATGAGCCCGTGACAGAAGTCACCACACCAGCAGATTTTATTTCGTCGTCATCTGATGATGATTCTCATGTAATTGTTCCTCACTCTAATGACGAAGGGGGGGTTCCCAGGGATATTCCAGCAGACACGGGTGTTCAACCCGACACTATTGATTCACCGAATCATTCGGTTATGAATCAGAATTTAGCTCGAAATGACAGTGACGGAAATGAATCCGTAGAAGATGACGAGGAAGAGGGCATCAGTGGCTCGGTAAATGAAATTAGCAGCGAAATAGTGGCTGAGGAAATGGGTCGAGGAAAGCGCGTTAAGTTTGATAATGTTCATCACAAGGATTTTGTGCGATGGGATAAGGTCACTGAAAACATTAACACGACTCTGGTCTCTCCAAATTCGTCACCCACATCATCGTCCGTCACAGGTACTCTGTATCCTATTGCTAATTATATTAATTGTCAAAATTTCTCGTCTGCCCATCAACATTTCCTTGCAGCCATTACAAATGACACGGAACCCACTTCTTTTAAAGAGGCAATACGAGATCCTAGATGGAAGAAAGCTATGGAAGAAGAAATTGAAGCTCTAGAGGCTAACGAAACCTGGTCCGTTGTGGACTTACCTCCCGACAAGTCCGCCATTGGGTGTATGTGGGTCTATAAGATAAAGCGAAAATCAGATGGGACGATTGAGCGCTATAAAGCGCGGCTTGTTGTGTTTGGTAACCATCAAACAGAAGGAGTCGATTTTGCTGAAACTTTTGCTCCAACTGTCAAAATGGTCACAGTCCGAACTTTTCTCACTGTTGCCGCCATTAATAATTGGGAACTACATCAAATGGATGTTCAAAATGCTTTTCTACATGGAGATTTACTTGAAGAGGTGTACATGCGACTGCCACCCGGTTTTAGTCGTGGGCTTCAAGGGAAGGTATGTCGTCTTCATAAATCTTTGTATGGTCTTCGTCAATCTCCACGTTGTTGGTATGCAAAACTTGCCACTGCTTTGTGTGATTATGGATTCTCTCATAGTCCTTCAGATCACTCCCTATTTGTTTACCGTAAAGGTGACATAGTGCTCAATATTTTGGTTTACGTTGATGACTTGGTCATTGCTGGAAACAACAATGCTGTTATTCTTGATTTCAAAAATTATCTAAGTCAGTGCTTTCGTATGAAGGACTTGGGAAAATTGAAATATTTCTTGGGTCTCGAGGTGGCACGGAATTTTCGTGGTATTTTCTTGTGTCAACGTAAATATACTCTAGACTTGTTAACGGAAACAGGGCTTCTGGGTTCAAAACCCGCTCCTGTTCCAATGGAAGAAAAGCATGAATTAGCTCTCAAACGGGAGCCGTTGTTTGCCGAGCCTACAAAGTATCGACGATTGGTTGGTAAATTGATTTATCTCACACTTACTCGTCCCGAGATTAGCTATTCTGTTCATATTTTGTCCCAATTTATGCAAAATCCTTCCCAAGCTCATTGGGATGCGGTTATTCGTGTTGTTCGGTATTTAAAAGGGAACCCAGGACAGGGTATTTTGTTGCGTGCTGATATGCCTTTGGTTCTTGAAGCTTATTGTGATGCTGATTATGATAGTTGTCCTATCAGTCGTCGCTCTTTGACCGCATACTTCATTTTTCTTGGTGGATCACCAATATCTTGGAAGACTAAGAAACAAGCCACTGTGTCTAGATCTTCTGCTGAATCTGAATATCGTGCCATGGCTTCCGCTACTTGTGAAATTCTCTGGTTACGAGGCTTGCTTCGAAGTCTGGGATGTGATCACTCCGGGACTGTCAAACTCCATTGTGATAGCCAGGCGGCCATTCATATTGCAAATAATCCAGTCTTTCATGAGCGAACGAAACACATAGAGATCGATTGTCATTTTGTTCGTGATGAGATCATACGGGGTACTATTGCGCCGTCCTATGTCCATACGAGTACTCAGCTCGCCGACATATTCACTAAAGCGCTTGGGAGAGTTCAGTTCCATCGATTGCTAGGCAAGTTGGGCATTGCTAACCCCCATGTTCCAACTTGAGGGGAGGTATTAGCGTAATAAGCAAAGTATCAGCGTAATAAGCAAAGTATCCATTAATTGTTATTTATCCATTAATTAGCCTTTTCCTATTCTTGTATTTACTGTATGTTGTTCACCCTTGGCCTTCCCCATGTTTCAGGAATCCAAGGAGTCTCATTATTTGTATATATATTCCTTGTTGTACGTTGAATAAAAACGGATCAAGAATTCTCATCCTTTTCTCCTTGTTTATCATGTTTAGCATCTACAGTGTGGTATGTTATAAGAATGTTAGTTTTTGTAAATATAGGTATGTTATAAGGATAGAGTTGTCCTAATTTTACTCATTTATGATATGGGTAGTTTGGATTGGATTGTCCTAAAATGAAAGGTGGGTAGTTTGGATTGGATTTGAGAGAGTATGAAACATATAACTTGAGAGGGAGTGACTCAGTGCAACTTTCATGGTTACACTCCACGAAACATTATAATGTGTAGTAGTCCCTCCAAAATTTTATTTTTGGCACTAAGATTAAGGATAACTTAGAAGACTATTTATGAGTAGGGGCATCAGATGATAAGTAGATAATAATTCTATTAAAAAATCAAAATAACTATAGAACATCTCCTTAATATAATAAAATAAACAAATAAATAAGACACTATAAAATGAAAAAGGTAAATTAATAATCAGAGTGAAGGAAGTACTTTGAATTAAGTTCCGTAAATAATTTAGAAATTAGAATAGATTTATGTTAGTTCATTGGACCAAGCATTATTAATAATGTATGCATATGTCGTTTCATTTGTTTATCATTTTCATTTTTGAATCTCAGTCATTAGTTTATCTTTTTATATTTGACATGTTTCTGATGGGTTATTTGATCACCTAATGAGACTTTAGTCTACATGTCATCCAGTATCACTAAGCACAAATAATCGCCTTCTTTTCTGTAATCTTTGTGCCAAAGTAAAGTAAGTGTAAGTAAATGATCAGGACCGACAAACTACTCATCAACATATCAAAGAGTGTTACTCCTTATATGACATCCGGCTCTTGCCATTTCCTAAACCACTTAATAGCAGTGTTTGTTTTGATATGCTTGGTATTACACCTACTTGTGACTTGTGAGCTAGATAGCACCAAAACGGACACGTGACACGGCATCCATTGAAATTTAGGACACGAGACACGCCGTATAAATTTAATAAAATATATTCCCTCCTATTCATAATAACATTTCCTCTTTCCATTTTCATCTATTCACAATACCTTCCCCTTTCATTTTTTGGTAAAATTTTATACTTATTTTAATCATATCACCCACAACAATACCCCACAATACCCCACAATACACATACTTTATCTTATTTTAATCACCTTACCCCACAACAATAATTATTTTAAACACTTCACCCAACAATAATACCCACAATACATTCTCTCTCAAAATATCACCTCAGCTCACCACAATAGTTTACCTTATTTAATTACTCACCCTTCATTTTTGGTCTAATTTTGAATGGGGAAAGTTATTATGAATATGAGGGAGTATATTTTATGGTTATAAACGTTCGATTTTATTTTTGTAAATTATTTGATATTAAATTTAAATAAGTAAAGGTAATAATTGAGCTTTAACTATAACTCATTTTCATTTCTCACTTAAACTCATCTTCTAATCCACCTCTTTCGACAACTCATTTATGATCTCGTCTAAAGAATACCATTGACCCCAAATACCATGGACACGCGTAAGACACGTGCCAAAAAAAATGAAGCAAGTTAGACACGGCTCCGACACGTTTAGGCGTGTGTCCGACGAGTGTCGGTGTCCAACATGGTGTCGGACACAGTACGACTCATTAACAGAAGTGTCCGTGCTACCTAGCTTTTGAGTATAATGCCCTTTGTTCCCATATTTCTTCCTAAAACATAAAATAAAATCCTTTTGTTTGGTGAGTTTGATAGATTGGAGTATCTTTACCGAATTGATAATTTGAATCGCAATTTTATGTACATGAATCCTTACCTTAGACCATTCCCAAGCAGAGGTCGCGTTAATTATGTCGCAATCCGATTTTACTGTTAATCTCACTTGATTTATTTTGACGTACTTTCACTTTCCCAAACAGAAGGTCACGACCTAGGTAATTAACTCTATCATTTTCCACTTCATAACCCTAACATTTTTTTCCCTACTATCATATTATATGTTTTTCTTATTCTTTTTTATTGTTCAACCAATAGAAATTGTACACCTAAAAGGTCACCAAGGTGGTCAATTTTGTTCAACAATGGTCATAAATTGAGCTTTATTAATGTCTAAGTCACAAATTAACCATCAAATGTCACCAATTATGCTTGCTTAATTATGTCAATATTAGCATGATCAAATAAGGTCATGACCTAACAATTGAGCTCGCTTGGACATGAACTTAGTCGTCTATAAACCAAGTAATATTTTTAGAAACCAGGCAACTGGCAAGAAAGAAAAAAGAAAGAGATTTCATAATTAATCATAGAAGCTTCCGCAAAAAATTGAGTGAAGTGAAGTCATGGAGTGCTATGTTAATGGCAGCTATAATCATAGAAACTTGCCCACAAAATTGAGTAAAGTGAAGTCATGGGTAGGACTAGGACACTAGTACTTGCTATAATCTGTTAAACCAAATTTCAAAAGTGGCTTTCTTTTTTTGGATTTTACCACGTAATTCTGCCGGCTGAAAAAACTTAATATGCGGTTTCCTTTTGTTAAAATTCCATAATCTATACAATAATATAAAAAGGGTAGATTGAGCATAACTTTGATAAAAATGTAGTTAAAAAAGTACTCTCATGATGCCACGTGGAACATCTCCATATAAAATTAAATATGCACATAACTCATCATACCCCTCTCAAAAATGGAATTAACTCAATAATAACACTCTCAATTAAGTTCAGATTTAAATAGCATCGAAACCATTCGTCTTCTACAACTGCCCAATACAATTAAAATTATTAAAAACAAAACTCTCCATTTTAGACTTGGATACACAACCATTCATCTTCCTTATTTAGTCCCTTCAACAGCTCTGGCTATAAATAGCTAAAAATTCGGAATAGACTTACTACAGGAAACCATCACTTATTTAGATTCTTACTTGGTACTTGATTGCTGAGATAGAGAATTTATCACTCACCGATTTGGTTTTGTTAATTAGTTTTCATATGTAAAGAATGTAACTGTCTTTTATTTATTGTATGCCTTCTTTGAGCGTGCTTATTTGAAACTTTGTCCCTTCATCCTTTTTATTTTTGTTGCTTTATATACTTTACTTGCAAGTTGTAGTTAAGAAAATGAGGTAATAGTGTATGCCCATTATTTACCAGGATTAGTGTATGTAAATATGAGAAAAATAGAGGTAATTGTTATACTAATCGTGTCTAATGAGTTTGTTGTTATTGTCTATGGTGCAGTGTATTATTGTGTATGGTACTTATCTGCGGGATCTACCAAATTCATACCAAAATCCAATCTTCTATGTGGATTGTGGACGTCACTTTTTTGATGAATTACATCCCTCTTTATTTTAACCGTTGAAAATTATGAATGTATGGGTAGATAAGCAAGCAATAAGCCATAAGCCATTAAACCAACTTTTGATAATAATCTTGGGAAAAAATGTTAGATTACAACCTTTGATAAACATAAATTTGAAAATTACAATCTTATATAATTTTTTTTGAAAATTACACCAACTAATCCCTGATGAAAAATTACTACCAAAACTTTCACTCCGACGAAATACTAAAACAATTTTTTAAATAATTTGTCATTTAAGTTATCTTTTATGACAAAATTCCCTTACCGACAAACACTTCTTTCTTATCTATACTCCTATATTTGAATGTTAAACTTATGCTTCTATTCATTTCTTAGTTCATCAATTTCTCTCTCACTTCTGCGTTTATTCATCATCTCCCCTGTCATTTCTCTCTTACATTTATGTTCATGTTAGTTGTTGATACAAGTCGTCTTGAGCCCTAAACAATATTTATAGTTTAAATGTTATTAATTTCACTCTATTGTTTGTATCACATTTATCCCCAAATTGGAAATAATTAAGGTTAATCAATTTAATAGAAAATATTGAATTTTGAGTGAATTATCAGTTATATTTCTCCAAATAAGGCTTTGACGTGGCACCTACTTCACCAGACCTGCTTAATCGGAGTAACTACACAATGGAGAAGAGACTTAATTGCAGATTTGCGGAAATTGACACAATTGACTTAGTGAAAGGGGTTTTGTGGGAAGAATATTTGTTATAAGGGACGGGTATATCAGTAAGTATTCACAAAATATAACCGGAATCCCCATTTTTATGCAACTTTCAGTGAGAAGTAGATAAGACAGTAATTTTCAAAACGAAATTTATAAAAGCCTGTAATCAACAATTTTTCTATAATCTTATGAATGTTAGATGATAATTATGAAGCATTATAATAGAAGAATGGTCTAAGACACCTCAAGATGTCAAAAAGGCGGCATATAATATGTAAACAAAGATCAATTGTTGCCTTTGTAGCTTATTGATTACTAGAGAATTTGGGTTGGAAAAACAAACCCCTGAATTTCACGGGTAACAAAATTAGTTGGTGTTAAAAGAGTAGCTTGAGTGGTATTAGATTTCGATTTAGCAACCTCCTAAGCCTCCAACATCAACATGTTAGTTTTGAGAAATAGTAGCACATTAACGTTGTCGTCCCTTTTAATTTCGACGTTTAACCATCACTTTATTCAACTCCTTTATATCCATAAAGATAACTAAGCAACTCTTTGAGTGCTTTTTTATTTTCCTAACTCATATTGACATCATTTAAATATTTTAAAAGCTATTTTTTTTATTTATGAATTCGTATTGGCATCATTTAAAATTTTTGAATGTTATTTTTAATTTACATGATTTAAATTCCAAATTATCATGGATAGAACTGGATTTAAAAGAAATATATATATATAAAATGACCAACGAATATCCTGAAGTAACCCGTGATTCTCACGGGTAGCAAAACTAGTTCTTTTATGAAATGGTCTTACCATAACACTTTGGTAAGACCTCTCACATTAATAATGAGATATTTGAGAATAATGAAATAAATGAAAATTTATAAGTAAATTTGCAACTCATTAATTTCCATTAAACAAATCTTTTATCAAACATAAATTGACAAAATTCATCAAATGATCATTGTGGAAAAAAAATACATATATTAAATAAAATAGACATTTTATTACATTATTATCTTCATCAAGTTTGGAGTTTCAAAATATTTTTTCAAATTTAAATATTAGGGTGAAATATATGAAAAATTAGTAACGCGATGTTAATATACGGAGTAACGTTTATCAATCAAAAATAAAAGTCTATATATATCTCGTACGGTAAACGGGATTTACCCTAGTGATAGTCTAATGGATTAACTCTTCATCCTTTAGTTACATGTGACCAAAATGTATTGTGTTTATTATCCAAGTTCACAAATTCTCATTTGTGACGGATCGACCCGTCGCAAACTTGCAACAGGTCAAAATCCCCTTACAAGAAGCAAGTGGGAGGCAATTGGGGTGCAAATGAATCTTCCTACTTGCCTTGTCACTTGCTCTTTTTGCGACAGGTCACCCCGTTTTGTGTCTTTTCCAAGTTATGGCATGACCGCATGAGTCATTGAGTTGTGGTATCATTTGAAGTAGGACGAATATGACCACAAGATAGAAGTTCCAGCAAAAAGCAAGCCTACCTTTGAAAAAGATAAAACCACTATCAGTTATATGGCCTACTATTTATGGATCTTTCTCATTTTCCCTACCATGATTTACTCTCAATAGACAAATATAATTAAATTTCTATGACATTGTGTTTTTTCTTTGCCTTATTAGATCATTCGTAACATGTTATTTGGTTTTCAACTTTAAAACAAGCTACGGTCGCATAAGTGCCGACCTCCTATGGTAACAACTAATGAGTAGAGGTATACATTATCTTCCTATTCTTCCTTGTGAAGGGGCGATCCGTCGCAACCTTGTTTGGAGTTCGAAAAACTTAACGTTCTCCCAAAAATAAATTGACGGATAATTTTCCGTGTTACCGAAATTTGTTTGGGTTCGATTAGTGTTCCTAACAAATTCCCTATATTTGACAAGTCCGAAAAGCTTAACGTTCTTGTTCGAATAAAATTTGTCTTACGAGTCTTAATACTCGTTTATTTTACCGTGCCACCTTGTGATGATGAGAAGTTTTTTTTTTAAGAAAGATGAAGAGATGAAGACGTTTTTTTTATTTTTTTATTTACGATTTTCTTGTTTTCTCCAATCGTAAAGTTCGTACAACGTACTGCCTTTACGATTGCGGGAGGGTATTAGGAATGTATTGGGACTATCTCTCATTTATGGTTAGTCATTCATTATTACCGTCATTTATAGCGGTAATATGAAGAGCCTTGATTATGGTTATATAAACCATTGTAATCTCATTGTATCCTCATCATAATAAGATCAACATTCTCCCTTCCCCTTCAATTATCTTAACACGTTGTAACTTTGCGACGGGTCAAATCCCCCTCACAAAGAGCAAGCGGCAAAGCAAGTGCGTGGCAAGGCAAGTGCATGGCTCCATTTGCACTCCACTTGCCCCCCCCCCCCCCAACTTGCTCTTTGTGAGGAGGATTTGACCCGTCGCAAGCTTGCGACGGGTTGGTCCGTCACAAATGAGAATTTGTGCTTCCTATTAGGATATGATTATTAGTTAGATTCAGCTAGGTCTTAAAACTACGCCACATCAGTTTTTCACTAACTTTTATTATTATTTTATTGTTCAGACTCACCAAAAACTCATCTCATAATTTATACATTATCCACGTATTTTAAAACTCTACTTTTTTCTTCACTTTTGTTGTCCACTCTCTAAAAGAAAATAGAAAAAATTATAACTTTACACATGTGATTCATATATAAAAATGTGGGGTCAAGACTCATGTAGAGTTTAGTCTTGAATATTCACGATTCAACGTATTGGCCAAAACTTTAATAGATTATTGGGAGTATTCAGTGAGTTTTGTCTCAAGACTCATGTGAGCCCTGTCTCAACACTCACCAATAATATTACCTTATATATACCATTGAATACTATAAGCTGCTCCATCGAATTCAATTAGATATTCAGAACATTCTTATTCTTTTACAAGGAATATTTTAATAAAACGTAAACGACTAGTTGAATAGGGGGGAGTATTAATCAGTTGCTACTTGTCAACATACATAAATTATTAATATTAGTTTATCATATTACCTTAAGAAAGTTACACGTGCTTTTAATTGTTTGCCTTGTAACTAGTTTAATTCTCATGCAATGCATGCACAATATTTATAGAGTGTTTACTTATTAAAGTATCACTTAAATATTTTCTATTACCATTTTGTCCTCTCATTAATTTTTCATACTTCATCCCATTGTATTTTGATATGCAAAAAAAAAAATTGTACAATAAACTAATCAAGAAAATTGAGTAAGTTATGAAAAGCGAATTTTAATGAAAATATTTTTTTTATCACAACTAATGATTTCATTTTATAAACTTTCCCCAAATTATTCCAATGAAATGTTTACAAACTTAATAATATCACTTTACATATATGTTTTCTACGGAGTTTGTACGTGTCAAGTAATAATAACAATTAAAACTTAGCAATATTTTATAATTTTAGGCCATATTTATTTATTTTTATCAAAAATTATACTTTAGAGTTTAATGACAATATTATAGTAAACTCTAAATTATAATTTCATCAAGGATTATATTTTAATAGAAAAGCAATAATCAATGAAAAAGGTTTTCATTTTCTTCCACATAAAGGAAATTTCTTTTGAAGGTAAAAACTTGAGAAACCTTATTTTCTTTGTATAAAGAGGATTTTAAAAGCAATTAACTATATTATCAAAAAAAAAAAAAGCAATTAACAACACCGATGATTTTTCATTTTTCAGGTTGTAAACCCCATTTGTTTCGAAAATGTATGTACCTTCAACCAAACCTACGGCGGATCAACAATAGCAGCAAACCTCTCACAAGACACCATCGCCCTAGCTCAAGACTCCGTACCCGGTTATGTCTTCGGGTGCATCTCGAAAGCAACCGGCACATCAGTCCCCCTACAGGGATTATTGGGCTTGGGCCGAGGCCCATTATCTCTTCTTTCACAAACCCAAGATCTATACAAGTCAACATTCTCCTACTGCCTACCTAGCTTCAAGTCCTCCAATTTTTCCGGGCAATTGAGACTTGGGCCAGTGGCCCAACCCAAAAGAATTCATTTCACACCGTTGCTTAAGAACCCAAGAAGATCTTCTTTGTATTATGTTAACTTAATTGGGATTAAAGTGGGCCGTAAAACTGTGCATATTCCTCCAGCCGCTTTGGCCTTTGATTCTACTACTGGTGCCGGTACCGTTATTGATTCTGGTATGTCGTCCGAAATTCTCAGTATTTATTTGCGTATTTTCATATATAGGCGAATCGGGTTTGACAAAACGTCGATTAAGAATAAACAAGCGGGTTAGCAGATAAATAATGATAATTTTAAAAAACAAAAATATGGCGACTCATTTTAATTTGAGTACAAAAGGGCATCACACATTCACACGGACGTTAGTAAAATAAGACAAAAATCAATATAGAGGATGTGCAAGTAGCAGTTATTAGTGAGTCAGTGGTGGCATCATATACAGTGGCACTACGGTCCTTATTATACAAGCAAGTCTAATTAAAGATGATGCCAAAACTGTGACATGCCCGTGAACTCAACCTTCGTTGTCTCATAACGACTTTCCATGCCCTTTGTTCGTAGATTTAGGTGATTGTTATAATGGTCAATAGAATTAGGCTCTTTTCTTTTGGATTGAAATTGTCCGAACTAAACTGAACTAAAATGATTGGAGCTGAATTGAACTGAACTAATAAAAAGATTATGACAATAATAATACAATAATAAATATTATAATAATATTAATCATTAGTAATAATAATATTATACTAATATAATATAATAAAAATATAATAAGATATATAAAAAAAATAGTAATATAATATTATAATAATAATAGTAAAATATTAATATTACTTATCTAATTATTAATAATAGTATAATATAATAATAAATTAATTAAAAATAGTAATTAAAATAAATATGATAAGTATAATTTAATAATATAATATTATAAATAATAATATATTAAAAATTAGTATAATACTATATTAATAAAATATAATAATAATATTATAAAATATTAATATAAATGATAACACTATTGGTAATAATATAATATAGTAATAAATATATTAACAAAAGTATCTAAAGAATTAATAATATAAGTATAATATAATAATAGAAATGATATAAATACTAATAATAGTAAATATAAATAATAATAATAATAATAATATTGTGAATATATTAATAAAATATTAAATATAATATAACAAAATAATAATAATAATAATAAATGTTAGTAATACTAATATTTCCATTAATTAATCGTAATATTATACTCCCTCTATTCAAGTCCAAACACAACATTTCTCTTTTACACGTTTGACAATGCACGAATTGTAACGTAAATATCTCGAGTTTTACTTTATAAAAAAATATAAAAATTGATAATCTTATTGTACAAATAAAGGCGAATCAAACAAGATCACACATGACTATATTTTATCTTACATATTGCAAGAAATCGTAAAGATTCTCTTCACTCATGAATAGTGTAAAAAAAAGAAATGTTGTATTTGGACTTGAATGAAGGGAGTACTAATAAATAAAGGGTCCTGATTTTCGCAGTACACATTTTACTCATCTCAGTACATTGTTGACAATTATACCCCTTTCATTTCTCCTCCTATTTTCCCTCTCTAACTTCTCTCTAATGCATTCTCTCCAATTTCAAAACTTCATCTACTTTCAATCTTCATTTTCTCTAATTTCACAAATAATTATGTACTTCGTTACTAAATTATGCACATTGTTGAAATTATTTTGACACACATGTACCATATTCATAAACGTACTATTTACTAAATCGTAAAAAAAAAAATCTTTAAAAAAAACAGAAAATTAATCTGTGTACAGTACACGTACACTAGCAAAAGGTATACACATACTGTACAGAAAACAATTAAAAAACACAAAAATTAAACCGCCCATAACATCACCAGCGGCCATCTGCACCGACTTCCGCCAACTTTAGGCCACTGCCACCTGAACTCGCCGACCACCATAATAGCCAGCCACCTACGCCGTATTAAAGTCTTACAGCCGCCTCTCATCCTCTCCTTCACGTTGGCTTGCCGAACGGAATCCGGCTACAAACATTGTCCATATCGTCGGTAATAACTGCCCTATGTCTTCACTCTTCACCGAGAACATCCGACTACATTAATATCCCCACCATCCCACGTCAATTAACAATATTTAATTTGAATATAAATCCTAATTTTAAAAAAACAATATAAAAGGTCTGAATTAGATTATAAAAATAGATTAATGAATTAATTACCGGTTTTATATTCGAATAATCACTTATAATCAAATAATTTGAATTAGATTGAAGGAAGTTAAGGATGCAGTAATAAAAAGAAGATTGAGAGAATTAATTTTGATATTTTTAAGTTAGGGGTAGATAAATGGAAATTTTAGTGCAAAAAGTACTGAAATGAGTAAAATATGTACTGCGAAAATAAACTCCGTAAATAAATATATTAAATATAAATATAAAAATAAAATTTATAATAATAAGTAATAGTAATATAATAAATTTTAAAAAATAAATTAATATAATAATAACAAATTAATTAATATAATAATAACAATGATAATAGTAAGAATAATAATAATAATGTTGAAATAAATTAAGTTAAGTTAAGCTGAGCTGAACTGAACTAATCTGAACTGAACTTAATAGAGCTGAACAGAACTGAACTGAACTTATTGGAACTTAACTGAACTGAACTTATATGAGCTGAAATTAAGTTCAAAAGAACAGGGCCTTAAACTTGTGTAATTTTGCACTAGTATGCTTTTATAATTTTAATCATATAACAATAAAAATAACTATATAGTCCCTTTATTCAAGTTTAAATATAACATTTCTCCTTTACACGTTTGCCAATGCACAAACTGTAACGTAAATATCTCGGGTTTTATATTATAAGAAAATATAAAAATTTGATATTCTTATTGTACTTATAAAGGGGAATCAATCAAAATCCCACATGACCATATTTTATCATACATATTGCAAAAAATCGTAAAGATTTTCTTCATTCATGGACAGTGTCAAAAAAAAAAGAAATGTTATATTTGGACTTGAATAGAGGGAGTACTTTATTTCCTATCTTTTATCCGCAAGCCTCTTCAAATTTAGTTCAAATTTTGCTTTTATCATCTTAAATTGATGCTTTTATACTAGAAAAAAAAGGGATACAACCAGTTATTTAAGAGTATAGTACAACCACTTTAAATTTAACCGATCTTATGTATATATGTTTGGAGATTTAATTTTTTTTTAACATTAAAATTAAAATTTAATTGTTATATATAAATATTATTTTTTAGTTGCATCGTAAGTTTTTGGACTCAACACTTTTTGTACAAGTACTAATAAACTATACAATACAGGAAAAAAGGATTATACATCGGAGGTACTACCTCAGACTAGTATAAATTTGAGTTTTTGTGCATTTTTTTCGAGCATTTTAAATTTTATATGTGATGTTTTTTAAGTTTTATTATAATTTTTTTGAGCTTAATATTCAAATTAATGAACTCAAAAATTTTATAGTAAAATTCATAATTTTTAATAGTAAACTCAAAAAGTTTTTTATAAAGCTCAAAAAATATATTATATGTGGTAATACATCAGATGTATAATCCACATACTGCAATAAAACTCATTAACTTTACACTAAAGTCAAAAATTCTATTAAAAAACTCATAACCTGTAGTTTCGTACCACAAGATCAACCTACTGCTTTGATACCCTCTACGAACTGGATTATTTTCTATGTTTTTGTAAACTTGTATGAAATGTTATTTTTCTAACATTGCTCTCGCTATATGTATGTTCTAACTCAAAGCGATTCTCGTTTCTTTTCTATATCCTTAAATGCATAATGGATTTTTTTATTTATGATAAATCAATGTTATACAAAATTTCAATTAAATCATAAAATCAATGATTATGTACATTTAAATAGTTCAATTATGTGCGAGTCATTTGTTTACATTTATTTAAAATATCTCCCATAAAAAATTAAAAAAAAAAAAAAGTAAACACATAATTTGGACAGAGGAATTTGAAGTTAACTTAACATAAATTTTCATACTTCTCATTACTTTTTTTTCTCCTGTTATTAGGCACGGTGTATACTAGGCTAGCCCTACCAGTGTACACCGCCGTAAGAGATGAGTTCCGAAGCCGGATGGGAAATGCAACCATAACAACACTAGGCGGTTTTGACACCTGTTACACTGTCCCGATCACAGTACCATCAATGACATTCATGTTCCAAGAGTTGAACATGACATTGCCCCAAGACAACTTCCTACTCCACAGTGCCTCCACCAGCACTGCCTGCCTCGCCATGGCCGCAGCCCCCGACAACGTTAATTCTGTCCTCAATGTCATTGCTAGTATGCAACAGCAAAACCATAGAGTAGTTTTTGATATTCCTAATTCTAGGCTTGGGATTTCTCGTGAACCCTGCTCTTAGATAAGAGTTCTTGGTTATTAATGCCAATTTGTTGGGACACCTTATGGTGTTGATGGTGATATGGCTTTATCAGTTCATCATTGATTTTGCATTATGTATTATATATTTTGTATTATGTATTATGTATTATGTATTATGTATTATGAATTATGATGCCCAATTAATGAAAATTAAGTGACATGTATCAGTAAATCATACGGAGCATAATGTTGACTACAATGTTCTATGATTGCCAAAGATTTAATTTTTTTTGACAAAAGTAATAAACTGTCATAAAATAAAACTAAACTACTAAATATCGGTTTTATATAACAATCGGGCGACTGGAAGTAGTCGCCAATTTGGCGACTGAAGCTTTCATGAGATTTTTTTTTTTAAAAAAAAAATCGGGCGACCACTTTTTGGCGACCGAGGCCCTGTTCTTTTCAGCTTAATTTCAGCTCGTTTTATTTCAGCTCGTCTCCATTTAACACAGTTTAGTTTAGTTTTAGCCAATCTTATTCAACTCATCTCTTCACAAAACTAAGTCTTACTTCAACTCCATTCACTTCAACTCGGCTTCATTCAATTTAGTTCAATTAAGCTCACCTCCATTTAACTTATTTCAGTTCATTTCAGCCGAAAAGAAAAGGGCCTGAATAGGCCATTTGGTGACCATTTTCAGTCGCCAATCCAATTTATAGGCTGAATCACGCGAGAAATCCCCCCTCTCTTACTTTACCAATTCTAAAAAAACGAACACTACTCCTCCATATTTGATAAATCCGACACCACCACTATTTCACTTCGTCAACCACCACGACCTGTTCCGACCACCACTCCGTCACCACCACGGCCGGATCTCTGTCCTCTCCTTCCTCTTGCTTTGTTTTGTTTGTCCTAATTGTCGAAGGTATAATATCTTTGTTTTAATTTCAATCCTTAGATTAATTTAGTTTGTTTGTTTAACTTGTGATATTTACTAGTATTAAGTTGATTTTATATATTTATATAAATATTTGTGATAATTATTAGGTTTTTAGATGTTATTTTATTTGGATTTGGTGTAATTGAGACTAAGGTGATGTTATATGTTTTGTGTTGAGTTGATATTGTATGTTTAGTATTAGGATAATACTAATTTGTGTTGATATGTTGATATTAGTAGGGTTTTAATAATGATAATTTTTATGTTAGTGTTGTTATTATTGTTTTTGTTAGTATTTGTAATTTTGATTAGTGTTAGTGTTGTTAGTATTGGGTTTTTGATAATGATGATAATGGTTAGTGTTAGTGTTGTTAGTATTGTTTTTGTTAGTATTTGTAATTTTGATTAGTGTTAGTGTTAGTGTTAGTGTTAGTATTGGGTTTTTGATAATGATGTTAATGGTTATGTTAGTGTTAGTTTTGGTAGTATTGTTTTTGTTAGTGTTTGTAATTTTGATTAGTGTTAGTGTTGTTAGTATTTGGTTTTTGATAATGATGATAATGGTCATGTTAGTGTTAGTGTTAGTGTTGTTAGTTTAGTTAGTATTCTTCACTCTTTAAGGTGATCTTATATGTTAGTTAGTATAGCACTATGCTAGTAATATTATCGTTTAATTTGTAATTGTCGTGTGGTTTAATGTTTAGATTAAAATGAAGAGATTTTATATTTATACATATAAGCTCATTTTTGTGAATGTTTATCTTATTTTGTAGCCATTTTTAATCATAGTGATTATATTTTATAGAATGCATTTTTGGGCGAGAAAGAAAAGCGCCCTGATAAGCCCGATAATGAGATTTGGTTTGACTTGGCTTAAGCCTTCAAGAAAGGATCCGGGTACGAACTTGGCTCGGCTAAAGATGTATTCTACCAAGCCCTAAGGGCGATGCCTTCTATCTCGAAGCAAACTTACGAGCCGGGAGTCGTAAGTAAACTACAAGCCCAACTAGATGAGGAAAGGAGAAAAAACGCCGAATGGGATGAAGAAGTTCGGCTAATCAAGGAAATGTTTACCGCCATGGAAATTTTCTTCAACACATGCAACCAGGGTCCGGCAACCAGGGTCCGCGTCCCTTTTTCCAAGATCCTACAGATCTCAATGGAGGGGCGGTTTTACAGCCGGAATGGGGTTCCTTAGCACTTAAGTTAGGTCATGTCAGCTATCTTTAGAAACTCTTTGCTAATTGTGATGTTTAAACTTGGATTTCTTCTCTTTTTTCAAGACTTGTAAACTTGGATTGATTCTCATTTTATATATGAGAGTGTTGGTTTCTCTATGTGGTGTTGTAAATGTTTGCATTGTTGTTGTTTGAAATTGTAACAACGTTTCGTACAAGGTATGGTAATGAAATGGCATGAGAAAAACGGATTTTTTTTTTTTGCAAAACAACAGCATTTTTTGTGACTGAAATGTTCATATAGCGACTGTTTTCAGTCGCCAAAACAGGATACCCAAACTAGTGGCTACTGATCTGTAATTGGTCATGGCCACTGATTGGCGACTGATATCAGTCGCCAAATTGGCGACTAAAGAACTAAGCAGTCGCCAATTTGGCGAGTGAACTCAGTCAAATGGAGACTGTTTTCAGTCGCCAATTTGGCGACTACATGCCAATTCAGTCGCTAATTTGGCGACCCATGTCAGTCGCCTTTTTCTTAATTTGGCGACGCTTTTATCAGTCGCCAAATTTGGCGACTGAAATCAGCCGAATTCCATTTGGCGACTAGTTTCAATCGCCAAATACAATTTGACGACTACATTCAGTCGCCAAGACCAGTCACCTGATGTAATTCTCCGTATTTCTATGTGTTGGGGGCTCGGCCAAGTAGGGCTTACTCGACCGAGTACATACTGTCCTCGGTCGAGTATAGGCTTCTCCACCGAGTGGATTTGACTGATGTCTTAAGTTGTGTTCTGAAGTTGTGTACTCGGCCGAGTGATATTGGCACTCGACCGAGTAAGTCCTACTCGACCGAGTACATGTTGTACTCAACCGAGTACGACGGAATTACATGGTTAGTCGGACGGTTGATTAAGGGTTAATAAGAGGAATTAGTTTCATAATCAGTTTACACTTCTTGATTTACAAAACCTTATACTCTCAAACTCTCCTTAATTCCTCAAGAAACCCTTGATCATCTCGTGTCGGATCTGATCTTTGCTACGTCGATTGATTGCTTTGGTAAGTGTTCTTGATTATGAATTGATTGTATTGCATTTATAACCCTAATTGAATTTGAAAAAAGGAGATTGTGATGTTGATTATATGATTATGGATTGTATAGAAGGGGACTTCATAGAAGTACGCTTTTGACTTGCTTGCATGTTATTCACAGAAATTGCAATAAGGTAGGGTTTCCCTACTCAGTCTTTGTGTTTCTAATTGATGAGATGATATTGTTATTGTGATATTGATGATGTTGTGATTCACTACAACGATATCTCGGGAAACTGACGGTTTTTCTGACGGAAAAAAAATTCCGTCAGTCATTTTTTATGACTAACGGACAACTGACGGAATACTGACGGAAAAATAAAACTGACGGATTATCCGTCAGTAACCGTCAGTGAAAAATGGCGCGTTGACTAAGTCAAAGGCGGCAAAATTCACTTACGGGTACTGACGGAGATTCCGTCAGTATACACTAATAATGCAGTCAAAAGTGACACAGTCAAACATAGGTTCTGACGGAAATTCCGTCAGTAACGTCTTCGAAATCTCGGGAACCTGACGGATTCCTGACGGAATTTCCGTCAGAAATCATCTGTTAATGTTGAAATCGCACGAATCAGTCCGTCATTCTTCCTTCTTTATTTTCCCCAAAACCTAACCCCCAAATCAATTAAATCCCCATTTCCGACCACCGGCTACCTTACTACCACCGTCTACCTTCCTCCGGCTACCACTTTCCGACCACCACATCCTTGGTAAGTTTAATTAACTATTTCATTATCTCTCTTTTCTCCTTTTTTTAATTTATATGTTGCTTATTATTTGTTTGTTGTAGATCCGACGACCACCACTAGTTACCTCTGACCGTCGACCACCACTAGCTACTTGTCGCCGCTGCATCTTGTCGGAAAGTGTTTGTTTATTTTGATCTTTAGGTAATATATTTACCTTTATTTTAATTTCGCCCTCCGTCTTAATCATTTGTTTGTCTTTAATTGACGTAGGATAGTAGCCATTATTTTTTTTGTTAATGAAATTTTTGTTGTTAAGTTAATTTCGCCTTCCGTCTTAATTATTTGTTTGTCTTTAATTGACGTAGGATAGTAGCCATTATTGTTTTTGATAATGAAATTTTGGTTGTTGTTAATATAATTTCGCCCTGCGTCTTAATCATTTGATAATAAATTTTTTTGTTGTTGTTAGTAGCTAGTTATTACATGTGTTTTGTATGTCCAAATTATTACATGTGTTGATATTGACTTAGTACCCGTTCAAGAATTACTCGTTAGGAGTAATTTTTGAATAGTCCCCGTATTGGGACTGTCTTTCTACGTTTCAAGTCACTTAGGTAGTAAACACATAACTTGTAATTTAATAATGAGGAAAGAGTTCGGTTACAATTCCTTTAATGTTTTCTGAATGCATATGTTGAGTAAATATTTATTCAACATTGTGTATTTAGAAAACAAAGGGGAATTGCTGCCGAATTTTTTCCTCATTAATAAATTACAAGTGGTGTTTGCTAGTGACTTGAAACGTAGATTGATGGGTTTAGGTTGGACTGATAAGGACCCAATTGAAGAAAATTAATTTTACTTGTTGATGAGAATAAATGTTTAATTTACTATGTGTGATTATTGATTATCATTGTTGTTAATTTCTGATAATTTATTTATATAACATATATATATTTAAATGTAGATACATAATAACATGAAAAGATTAGAACGACAGTGGATGTATGAAAGATTAGACGAAAAAAGAAACCCAAGCTGATATTTGCAAATGGGGTGAAAGAGTTTATTGAATTCGCGGAACAATCTAGTGAGTTTAAGGATTTAGGCGGTGAAATGAGGTGTCCATGTAAGAAATGCGATACCTTAGCTTTTAAATCGAAAAGGGAGGTTCAAAATCATCTATGGTCGAATGGTTTTACTGATAATTATTATGTATGAAAGTATCACGGTGAGAAACTGGCTACCGAAGAGAGTTCAAGTAGTATCGTAGTTAGTGAGAATCCTTACCGGGAGTTGGTTGAAGATGCATTACGTGATAATGTTGAGCAAATAATGGAGGCTCGACTTAATCCCGACGACCTTAGCAATGAAGAAGTTCGTTATCCCCCACATCCCCAAGTTTCAGCCTTTTATAGAATGTTAAATAAAGCCGAACAACCAGTGTATGAGGGAAGTAGTATGAGTTTGTTGCAAGCGGCTGCTAGGTTGGTAGCACTCAAATGTGAGAACAACTTATCGCTTAGATGCGCCAATGGTTTTATGTCGTTAATTAGTGACATTATTCCAAAAAATAATCAAATGGCGCGCAATTTTCAAGAGATTAAGAATTTGCTTAAGGGACTCCAACTACCCCATGTGAAAATCGATGCATGTCCTACCAGTTGCATGCTTTTTTGGGAAGAAAATGCCGATCTTGAGGAATGTACCAAATGTCATGCCTCTCGATATAAAGGTAAAAAGAATTTAAGTGGCCGGAAGCGAATACCTTGTAAACCACTGACTTATTTCCCGCTTGCGCCAAGGTTACAACGACTATTTGCAACCAAACACATAGCAGGTGAGATGAGTTGGCACCATAAAAACTCTCGAGTAAGAGAAAGAGGGACAATGGCACACCCAAGTGATGGAGAAGCGTGGAAACATTTCGATAGAGAGCATCCAGAATTTGCAAGTGAGCCTCACAATGTTCGCCTAGGTTTGTGTACAGATGGATTTTCACCTTATGGCCAATTCGGGAAGTCTTACTCGTGTTGGCCCGTGATTGTAACCCCGTACAACTTACCCCCTTGGTTATGCATGAAGAGGCAATTTATGTTCTTATCTATGATCGTTCCAGGTCCTAATAACCCTAAAGCAAAATTGGATGTCTACCTCCAACCGTTAATCAAAGAGTTGAAAGAACTTTGGGAAACCGGTGTGGATACCTATCATGTCTCTAAGAAACGTAACTTTCAATTAAAAGTGGCATTACTATGGACGATCAATGATTTTCCTGCATATGACATGCTTTCCGGTTGGTCCACAGTCGGATACCGTGCTTGTCCTTATTGTCTTCAAATAGATCCTAAATCCTTTTTTCTGAAACATAGTCGAAAGGTTTGTTGGTTCGATTGTCATCGTACTTTCTTGAAACATGATCATCCTTTCCGCAACAATTGTAAGCATTTTCTAAAGAATAGGAAAACTGAGGATACCACAGTTGCAATCAAATTAACCGGTGCTGAAGTCTGGGATTCGGTAAAAGGTTTACCAAAAGTTGTCGAGTCTTCTGCTGAAGAAATGAAAAGATTGAAAGACGACAAAACTGAAGGTTGGTGGAAACAAAGCATATTCTGGGAACTCCCTTATTGGAAGACATTGTTGATTCGACACAACTTAGATGTTATGCACATTGAGAAAAAACTTTTTTGAACAGCTTATCAACACGGTGATGAATGTAACAAAGAAAACTTCATTTGACCCTAAGGGTAAAGCTGACTTTCTTGAGTATTGCTTGAAACGACCCATATCATCTAGGTTTGTTTTAGAGACAGCGGAGAAGAAGGCTCTATGCGAATGGGTTGCTAGTTTGAAATTCCCGGATGGTTATGCTTCAGATTTGAGTCGGTGTGTTGACCATAGAAATTTGGTGTTATATTCCATGAAAAGTCATGATTGTCATGTCTTTATGGAACAGTTACTTCCTGTTGCATTGAAACATTTACTCCCGACGAATTCTTGGAATGCTATAACTGAGATAAGCCAATTGCGGAGATATTATGCAAGTTAGAAATGATATTTCCCCCTTCTTTCTTCAATTCCATGGAGCATTTACCTATTCACTTACCTTATGAAGCGAAAGTTAGAGGACCTGTCCAATATCGATGGATGTATCCATTTGAGAGGTTCCTTAATCATTTGAAAAAGAAGGTTGGCAACAAAGCTCGGGTCGAGGGTTCCATATGCAACGCTTTTTTGTTAGAGGAAATTTCTAATTTTTGTTCCCTATATTTTGAAGATCACATTGACACAAAAGCGAAGGACTTGGAGGTTGGTGTGAATTTCGATAACCAACTAGATTCAAATATACCCGAGTTGTTCAATGATGACTTGGGAAATACAACCGGGAAATGTATAACGAGGTACTTAAATGAAAAAGAGTTTGAAGAAGCTCATTTTTATGTGCTAAGAAACTGTGGGCAATTTTTAGAGACTTATGAAAAGGAAGTTGTTGATTCATTATTACACAAATAACTTTTATTAATAAAATTAATTCATTATAGTTAAAACGTACATTACTAATTAAAACATGTCTTGATGTCACGTCTTATTATTAGGGAGTTTGAGACGTACATCAAACTCACATATCCTGATGTCACGTCTTATGATGATGTTTGGAGCAAACATGACAAAAGTTTTTCGAAATGGTTGGGAAATGAAGTATGATCACATTTCAATTTCTTATTAACTAATAATTAATATTGAGAATATAACATCTTAATATAATTAATATATTGTTTTATTGATATATATATAGGCTTATAGATTGAAGGATCCTTTAATAATAGCTCTAGCAGGGGGTCCAAGTAACTGGGTGAGGACATGGAGAAAATATTCTATCAATGGCTATAAATTTCGTGCTTTTAAGGAGGGAGTTGATGTTCCGAAAGCTACTATAAGCAATGGGGTTTGTGTGAGTTCTACTGAAGGGTTGGACTACTACGGAACCCTTAATGAAGTAGTTGAGCTTTCTTATTATACCGAGCACAAAATTTATAAAGCCATATTGTTTAAATGTGATTGGTTTGATAATTCTCCACAAGGAGTTAGTATCCATAAGGTATACGGACTTGTCGATGTAAACTTAAAAAAGAAACTCCGTGGACATAACCCATTCGTGGCAGCTTTTCAAGTGGATCAAGTGTGTTATGCTCCTTATCCGACCACTAAGAAAGATAATCAATGGTCCGCGGTTTTTAAAATCAAGGCACGATCGCATGTTGATGCTCCTGTTGACGAAATTGTCTTCCAAGAAGATGTGGTTGACAATAGTCAGTCAATTTCACCAATTTTGGTGGAAGAGACACAAAGTGAGGATGAATATGAAGTGGTTGTTGAAAGGGGTGAAGGGGAGTATGACAAGGACATCGGTGATGAAGAAAAAGAAAAAGATGATGAAGATGAAGAAATTCAACTAGTACAAAATGAGGAAGATGAGGAAGAAGTCGGAATACGTTTTTCAGATGATGAAAGTTTGTTGATTTGTAGTGATAGTGATAGTGAGGGTCACTAGTTAACTGTAATCTATTTGTCAAAATACAGTTATAATCAAATTTGAAACTTTGCATTGTAATTCAAAAAGTTTGCTCACGGTTTTTATATATTGAACTACCTAACAATTTCCATTGTATATAGCTTTTACTTATGGCAGGTGGGTCGTTTATCAGACGAATCATAGGTAGAACTAGTCGTTCTCGTCGTGCTGATGATGAGCGGAACGAGGAGGAGGAGCAGGAGCAGGAGCAGGAGCAGGAGCAGGAGCAGGAGCAGGAGCAAGAGCAGGAGCAAGAGCAGGTGGCGATCCCGACGACACAGCAGGAGAGTAACCGGATTATTCTGTCTCGCAATCCTGCCATAGGCCAGTGGTAAGTGTCTAATTAATATATAGAATACTTTTATTATCGCAAACTTTATTTTATTATCACTTTTACGCTAACTTCTATTATCTTTTATTATCACGTTCGTTCTAATATGTATATTTTTCAGGTGGGACGACAAGCCGATCAAGCAATACGTTACTTGGTCTTTTATTGGTACCATAGGCCGAGAATACTTCACCAAATGGAGTGAAGCGAGCCACTACCAGCGTAGGCGGATGTGGGAATACTTTCAGGTATATTTTATTACGGTTGTATCTATTACTAAAAAGTAATTGTTTTCATTCAAAAAGTATAGTTATACAATTTCAGCAAATACTAACAAGTTGTTTATGATGAAATAGAATCATGTGAACTCGGTCGATCCGAACTACGACCCGAAGCCCGACTGGCAGAAACAAGTCACGAGGCGGATTGCGTCACTTGTTAATGGCTGCAAGTATAACAAAAATAGGCCAGAATGGGTGCCCGAACGTTGGTGGGAAAACATTAGAAATAGGCCCGAAAACGATCCCGAATTCGCCAAGAAATCTAACATAAACAAGGCTAATAGACGGTCAGGTGGCGAGAAAGCGGTGGGCACCCATACTCTAGGCCGGAAGAGTTGTTCCGATGCGTTTAAAGAATTGGTAAGTCCTTTATTTCTTTACTTCACATACAATTTGCATATTAATTATGAAGGATTAATATCGCCGATAAATCACTTAATGTTTTTATAATACTTTCAGGTTGATCCTACGCCGTACAAGTTGTTTGAGAAAACAAAAAAGAACAAGAAGGGCGAGTGGGTTAACCCTAGAGCTGCTAAGACAAACGTAAGTTTGTCTAATAATTACTAAGGATTTTTTTTATATCCAATTTTAATACTCTTTATATTATTAGCTTGTTTTGTTTTGATTACTTAATGTTTTTAATTATATATATTTTTTTTGTGGGTTCAGGATGCTTACACCAAGGAGATGAGTCAGCGAACGCCAACTGGCGAGACTCCAGACGAATTCCATGCATTCTACAAAGCGGTAGACGGATTCGATAAGAAGTCGAGGCTCTTCGGGATGGGAGACAAGGGGAAAGAAGTGTGGTATGATCCACCATGCAACAAAAGTGCACGCGCATCATTCTCCTATAATCCTACAGATTATACCCGATTCGCAAGTGAGAATACTCAAATGAAAGAGCAATTGAATTCACTTGCAAATGAACGAGAACATGAGCGAGCTGCCCGACTTGCCCTAGAAGCACAAGTACGGGCAAATCAGCAACAAATGGATCACCAAGCCGCAGCAATGGCTGCCATGCAAGCTGATGCGTGTATTTTATATAGACTTTTTAGTCCATTTATGCACGCATTTCTTTGTCGTTTGGGTGATATTTTATCACTATATGCCCCTATTTGGCTACTTTGTACTTTCATTACCATTTTGTAGGTACAAGCTGCATAGTAGCAGAAACCGAGTCAAAGCAGTCCACTTTGCATGCATTTAGGAGAATGGAAGGATCGGGACAGGAGCTCTTGCCTTGGGAAGCGTGAAACCATTCATCATCAAGCCAAAGTCATGACTCACATTACGTACTATGCCAGAAGACCTCGATCGAGTGCGCATTTGCTCGATCGAGGTGAGTTGGAGCCAGAAGACATCGATCGAGCTACATACTTTGCTCGATCGAGTAGAAGGAGTTTACCAGTTGGTCGATCGAGTAGATGAAATGCTCGATCGACTGATTTTCATGAATAAAAACCTCGATCGAGTGGTTATTTCCCTCGATCGAGTAGATCCTATTACGGGCTTTAAGTCTATTAGGTTAATTAGGTTAAGAGTCGTGTTATACACTATATATGACTCTTATTTACGTCATTAGTAGGGAGGAACCATTATTCAGTTTTGAATCATTCAGTAGTTAGCAGACATTAATCTTCCATTAATTCTGAACTTTTAATCTTTAGTATACATTCGGGTTATTCGTCGTGGATTGTTCTTTACGCCGGACTTGCTTAGATTGTAAACTACTTTCTCTCTTTTATTCTTACTTTCGTTTTCATCCTCATTACTGTTTTACTCGTCTTAATTAGTGTGTGTTATTGTTTATGCTATTTAACCACGATTTTATTATGTCTAGCGTCATATGTTTAATCGTCTTTGTTAGCATAGTTAATAGCATGAGTAGTTAATTCTTTTGTATGTTGGGATGAGTGAAACTGTAGTAGAGGCATGTTAGGATAGATTATTTTAGTTAGTCTTGAATTTGAGAATCGATCTTTGCAAATTAATTGAGGTCTAGTTGAATGAGTGCACGCAGGAGACTAGGCTAGGTAGTTAACCCCGACCTGGATCGAGAGATTGGAAGGGAAGGCTTGCTTAGAGTTGATAGGTGACTCCTAAGAGGACGAGAGTTAATTAGGAAAATCCCTAGGGTCGTTCGAGACCGAGAGGAGAAAACCATTGCCCTTCTCATTGATAGATTGACTGACTTAGTTGACCCATAGATGTCGATACTGCAGTAGACTGAATCCTAGCATATTTCTCTTTATATATCTGATTTATTTCATATTACTTTGTTCCTTTATTTCTCTTTCCTTTAATCTTATTTAGTTAGTTAAAACCATTTCAAAACCCCAGTTTGTTACTTGCAGATTTAGATTTCGGTTAATTAGTTTCCTCCGTGTGGAGATCGACCCTACTTCCGCTATCTTCTTAGTTAGTAGAGTTAGGTTTTATTTTTGGTGTATAACGACCACATCAAATTTTGGCGCCGTTGCCGGGGAGGCAATTTAATTTTCTGTTTATTTATTTCTGTCTTGTCTTAAGGAATTTTTAATTCCTTAAGACTGTTCTTATTTGTCTCTCTATAGTTGTGTATGCGCAGGTCCCAAAGGCTCGAATTAGTGGAAGCTGATCCGGAGCCTGAAAGAACTTTCCTACGCAGAAAGAGAGGGGGAGATAAGACCGTTCAGGAGGAAGACTTGAGTACTTCTGAATCCGTCTTCGACAGTTTCATTTTCAAGGAAGATTTGACTGTTGAGACTACTTTGCCAGCAAAGATGCCTAATATTGCTAGCCATTCTGAGCCTACAGCTGCATGTATACCTCAAGGATTCAAACTTACAACGGACGAAGATGGAACTACTTTTGATCTTCGTCCGTCTTATATCAAGCTTGTCCAGCAGGACAAATATAGGGGTGTGGCTGGGGAAGATCCGAGGAAGCATATGGAGACTTTTGCTGACTACTGTTCTTCTATTTCGGGTTCTAAAGGGGTGACTGCTGACAAGATCAAGGAGTTCTTGTTTCCTTTTTCTCTCACTGATAACGCCAAAGACTGGTTGAAGAACTTGAATCGAGAAGAATTGGGTATTACCGACTGGACCACACTCGCTCTGGCCTTCTACAAAACGTATTTTCCACCACAGAGGACAAATGCTTTGAGGGGTCAGATCACTAATTTCAAGCAAACGGTACATGAAAATCTCTATGAGTCCTGGGATCGATTCAAGACGCTAGTGAGGTCTGTTCCTCACCACAGGTTCGAACAGTGGTTTTTGTGTAACCAATTCTACAACGGATTATATGATGATCATCGAGCCATTCTAGATGCCGAGTCAAACGGGAGGTTCCAGAAGGAAATAGATGATGATAAGGGTTGGAAACTGATTGAGGAGATGGCAACCCATTGTGCTGAGTATGGTAATCCGCGGA
Organism: Heliosperma pusillum; assembly: GCA_022085475.1. Classification (NCBI taxonomy): domain Eukaryota; kingdom Viridiplantae; phylum Streptophyta; class Magnoliopsida; order Caryophyllales; family Caryophyllaceae; genus Heliosperma; species Heliosperma pusillum. Next base: position 12,735 of record JAIUZE010045338.1, on the reverse strand, counting down.
GTGGTACACGGACGGTAGCTAATACTGATTCTGAAGGTCTGGATGCAAAATTCGATAAACTAAATGCCAGACTTGACAAATAGGAGAAGCAAGCTGCAGATAACCAGCAGACGGTTCATTTGCTGCAGCGAGATGATGTGATTACTTGCGAGAGGTGTGGCGACACTGGTCACACGGCTATAGACTGTCTTGCTGAAAAGGAACAAGTCTTTTCCTTTCAACAATACCGTCAAGGAGGTGGGTACTACAATCAAGGGAATATTCATCCCAATTTGAGATGGACAAGCCAGAATGTCTTAAATCCTACACCTCCACCACCACAGCCGACGTATCAACCGCCGCACAAGCAAGGATTTCAGAAAATCCAGTCTTCACAGCAAGCTAGTTCCTCATCTGGAGGAATTTCAGAAGTTGGGGAGTTGAAGTCTATGATCCAAGCTTTAGCTATCCAAATGAGTAAATCTGATCAAGCAACAAATGCTACTATCAAGCTTTTGGAGTCGCAGATTGCTCAATTGGCGGGAGTTAGATCGACTAGGCAGGCTGGGCAGTTACCGTCTCAAACTGATAAGAACAAGGAGACGCTGAACATGATTACTCTAAGAAGCGGTCTCGCTTATGACATCCCCGATACAGTTGCTGATATTTCTGATGCGTGTCCCAAAGTTGCGAAGGCTGTAGCTGATGATGTATTCGATCGAGATGATAATGCCAGTCGATCGAGCGAATTGAAGGACAAGTTACTCGATCGAGAAGGTGCTGAAGGTCGATCGAGTGATCCAGATGAACAAGTGGTCGATCGAGAGAACCAAATTGCTCGATCGAATAAATTGACTGAGGAAGCTGCTCGATCGAGGAGTTCAAGCTCTGATAATCTTCGATCGAGTAATATTGATACTCGATCGATGGGTTTCCATGAGCGAGAAGCTCGTTCGAAAGGGTTAAGCAAGCGGATGATCAATAATGCAATTGTCAAGGATATGCAACGTGGTAATCCTGACATTCCAGTTCCGTTTCCTGGTCGATTGAAGAAGGCTAAGGTCGAGAAGGAATTTGCTCGGTTCGCTGACATTGTGCGCGATCTCAAGGTGAATGTTCCTTTTGTAGACCTCCTATTAAAGGTACCCTCTTACCTAAAATTTATGCGTGAAATTCTTTTGCGTAAGAGGTCGGTTGATACTATAGAGACTGTAGCGTTGACTGAGGAATGCTCTGCGTTCCTCCAGAACAAATGCCCCTCTAAGCTGTCTGACCCAGGTAGTTTTTCTATACCGTGTCATATAGGCACCTATCTCATAGACAACGCGTTATGTGACTTAGGAGCTAGTGTTAGCGTCTTACCTTTGTCTTTAGCCAAACGGTTAGGCTTTACCAAGCTTCAGTGTACAAACTTGACGGTACAGATGGCAGATAGGACCTTGTCTCGACCCTTAGGAATCATAGAGGATGTTCCTGTGCAAATAGGAAGATTCTTCATCCCGGTCGATTTCATAGTTTTAGATATACCTGAGGACTCTCACACTCCCATCATTTTGGGAAGACCGTTCTTGCATACTGTGCAAGCGGTTATCGATGTTGGGTCACGTATTTTGACCTTTCAAATAGGTGGGGAGAACTTAGTATTCACGCAGTCTCATACTAGTAAGGGTCCTATGCTAATGTCACCATGTCACGCACTTCCCTTATCTGATATCACACCTGATTTATTCACACATGACAAAGCTTCGGTTCCTATCGAACCTATAACTCCTATCTGTGATATCCCCATTGCTACCGTAACACCTCCGCCCCAGCTTGGGAGCGAATTGGAGGAACATGCTGTTGTGTGTTGCATTACAGGTAGTAAATCAGTAGCATTGGAGCTGGAAACGGGAAAGCCAGGTTCGCGTGATGACGTCAAGAAGAAGAGGTCCAAGAAGGACAACGGAGCTCGCATGTACGCAAGTGATTCCGAAGTGGAGCTAGACTCCAAGAAACCATTGTACGTGTGGAGGAAGAAGACGGAAATTACCGCAGCTGAGGGTGATTCCGCAAGTCAAAGGCCTAACGGTGGCCTTGTCAAGAAACTGTTTGGTTGGTAGCCGGGTTTGCAACCCCGTGCACATTGTAAATAACATTTATCGCGTTTTCGTTAGACAATTAAACATTTAGACTTTTTACTTAGATTAGACTATTACGTTATAATCCATAGTTTAGATGAACAATTTATTTTTTCTGTTAGACGATTTTTGGTATTTTTGGGTATTGTGTTGTATCGATTTTGCATGAAATAGAAGTGGAAATCAAATTGCTGAAAGTTGAAGGCCAAGCATAGAGGAAAATCATTCGATCGAGTAAATTATTAGTCGATCGAGTGATTTGGGAGTGAAAAAGAGCTCGATCAAGGAGTTTTCCATTCGATCGAGTAAAATAAGGATCATAAAAAAAACGACTATTCGATCGAGTAACTCAAACCTACTCGATCGAGCATTCTAGACTGACAGAAATCCTCGATCGAGTAGAAATTCTACTCGATCGACTGAAGCAGCTCACCTTTAAAAGGGCAGTCCTCGATCCTCTTTCCTTTTACTCGATCCCAATTCTATTTCGTTCTTCATCTTTCGACTTCTTTTCTGCAAATTCTTACCTGCAATTTGTGCTAAATCCCCAATTACTTACCAATTACATCTACCCCAACTATTCACTTTTGCAATTAATCGAAAATCCCTCTTCCTTTCCCCTTTTATTTCGGTTAATTGGAGTTTTCGTGAACTAGGGTTTTGTAATTCGTTTTTTCGAATTTATTGATTAATTGTTACTTGTTCGGGTAATCATCAACAACTAAGTTTTCTTTTCCTATTTTACTAGTTAATTCATAGTCTTTCCCCTTTCCCGATTCAATTAGGGTTAGATATTGATTATAGGATTAGCCTAGTAAATTAGATGCCAATTGATTAGTTCTTGTTGATCTTTTTACAGTCATGGCATCAAGTTCAGTCCCAAGTACGTCCACGGTTCCTGAGGTAGTCGCTGAAACGACGACTGAAGCGATTCCCGCTGTTGTTGTGACTGAACCTGCTGTCAATACTACTGAGGCTGCTGCTGAGACAGTCTCCACGAAGCACACTGAAGCTCCGACTCCTGTAACGGTCACTGCTGAGACCGCTGTCCCGCCTTCCAGTTCAACACTCGCCCCTCGTAAGAAGGCGTTGACCACCAGCCAGCTAGCAGCACACAAGCTGGCCACTACTCGAGGACTTGCACCACCGAAAGCTCTTAAGGCTGCTAGTCAGCCACCTATCGTGGAGTCCCTCGGGCCACTACAAGGGATACGGGAGGTGCAATTCGTTTCTACTTTTCACTGGAAACGGTTATCTTATTTACTTGACTCCCCCATCCATTTGAGTCATTTTTTGCACCGTCCCGACCTAGAGGAGCTAGGTTTACTCACTGATGTTTGTTTGTTGCTTAACGGGACGGGCATGTCGGGTTTGGCCTCGATGAAGGAGTATACATATCGAGTACCTACGCTCGAATTTTTCAGCTCTTATATTTTTGAGTTCGATATGTATGTTACCTCACCGACTAGCACTTGCATTCATTTCCGACTCTTTAACGAGTCGCATTCGTGGACCTTAGCTAGGTTTGGGGAGGTTTTGGGTCTTTCGAGTGACGGTCTTTTAGCAGCTCCTAGGAAGCTGTTGCCCCAGGTCTGGACCGCTCTATCTCACACACCCTACGGCTCTCGTAGGGTAGCCCACGTTCACCACCCTGCACTGCGCTATTTTCTGCGACTTTTAGGAGAGTCGATTTTTGCAAGGCCAGAACCCAACAACATTACCAACACCGAGTTAGCCATCTTAGCGGGGTAACGGAACATTGATAGCGGTACCCCGTTTGTCCTGAACATCGCTTACTTGGTGGCTCTTCATTGGAAGAACTTAGAGTCTAGGGTGTCTTGCGCTGTAGTCTGTGGCGGTCTGGTCAGTAGGATACGCCGCCACCTTTATACAGACTTCCCTAGGACTCACCAGCGCATAGGACCAGGGGTCGATTTAGATATACCAGTCTTGATTGGGTTTACTTAGATTACGGGCTCTGAGCGTCGGGTGTGGAAGATATGTGGTTCCACATCCGTCGTCTTACCTTGCCCTACATTGCCTTCTCTTTCACCTCTCACTACAGTGAGAGGGGTGAAACCCCCTCCCCCTGTCTACCATCTACCCTTCACCACTACACCTTCCTCTTCCACTAAGAAGAGGAAGAGAACTTCCATACAAGGGGAAGTTGGAGAGCCGTCGGGTTCTCAACAGGTGGGGCCGACCACTGTCACGCCCCCACCTATCACCACTCCACCTCCTGAGTCGGTTTTTCAGGCTAATTTTATTTGTCCTCCCCTGTTTGAGACGCCTGAGGTCATGGACCAAGGGCGTCGTGATGCTTTGCTACTTGAGATGCGCAGGGATATTGCACTGATGCGACGGGATCAAGCCTTGGCCTTGTTCCCTATCTATGAGGACCACATCCGCAGAGGGCGTCCTATTCCAGCTGGATGGCCTCATCCCTCGTTCTACAGATACCCAGAGGGTGGATATCCTTCACCATCTTCTTCTTCCTCTTCTTCTGGAGAGGATGAAGACGAGACGCCGGCACAGAGGGCAATGAGGGAGCGTGCGGAGTTGGCAGCTAGGAGGCTAGCTCAGGAGGAGGAGAAGGACCCGACGTACAGGGTAGAAGAGGCAGAGGAGACGGATGGGAGTAGGTGATGTTCGCTCCCCAGTTTGATGCTGGTTTGGGGAAGCTTTGTCTTGGGAGTTGTTTATGTTCCTTTTGTTTTTCCATTCTTCGTTTATATTTCATTCATTAGGAACATGTATTAGGTTGTTTTTTTCTCTTTCCCGTTTATGCTGTTGTGCTAGCCAATGAGGACATTGTCTATTTTTGGTTTGGGGAAGTGTTTTACATCCTTTTGCGTCTGCATTTGCATTTGTATTGCATTCACGTTTACAATTCATGTTAATTAGAAAAAATTTGAAAAAATCAAAAATATCACGTTTATTTTTGCATATAGTTGAGTCGGATTGGAGTCTTGTTCATGATGAAATCGCACTAAAACTTTATTTTCTACTATTCTTTGCACCTTTCTTGATTTACGTAGTAAAATCGAAATAGTGAATTATGAATTTTGTCTTGGAATTTGAATTTGATTATTAGACTTGACTCGACCTTTTGGCAAACTACTTATATATTCTGAGATTTAGAGCCTATAACTGGTGACATCCATGACCAGTTCATCTAGGAATGAGAGTAGTTACTCCCCACATCTCGTGTCATTTGCTTGTATATGAATTTTGATTTCTTATTGCCTGCACGCATTGGGTTTGTGGTCGGTATTACGTGTTTTGAGGATATTTGCATCTCCCTTTTCCTCATTTTACCCCATTAACTCCACATAAAGCCATATCTGCCTGTTGCCCTTAACTACATCCTAAACTAAGCCTACCTTTGCCGAGTTAGTTTAGTAGTCGAGGTATATTCTACCGTTGTGTCAGTTTTTGGCTCGTTTCATTGATTGGAGTGGGTATTTACGAGAAAAAGAAGAGAAGTGTTAGTTGTGCCTCGATCGATCAGTTTGTTTAGCTTGATCGAGCAGTTGCTGTGCTTTGTTGCCTCGATCGAGTGACTTAATCCACTCGATCGAGAGGTGTTTCCTCAGTCAGCCAAAAGAAAAGAAAAGAAAGAAAAAAATGAAAGAATATATTGTGGAAAAATGATTGGCTGAAGTTATTGTTTTCTACACCTCTTATGCGTATCATTATCTTGTTGAGGTGTTATATGGGATTTGTGTTGTATATGCCTATATTGGTTAAGGCATTGAGTTAAATTTTGATAATTGGAAGAATGGAACGAGTTATATTGCGATTTTGTTAGGAACTAGCTTGGCTATTTACCCTCACATCTCCATTAATTGTTTTGCCCCTTCTTACCAACTAGCCTCACATATCCATATTTTTGCAAATGTTCGGCACGTGATTATCCTTGAACGGTGGTTATGCGTGTGTACGGTGCTTGAAATCATCTTTCATATTAGTTAGCAATGCATGTTGTGTCGGTCGTAGTCTAGGTGAGTGACTATATTTTCTTCTCTCTCTCATACATATTTACTTACCATTTGCTTGTTGAGAGAAGAGTGACCCGTGAGAGTCCGAATTTGGTTGAGTCTTGCGAGGTTGAAAGTCTAATTTATTTCCAAGATTGTATGAACTCGTTCACTTTTGTATTAAGCTTTGTATTGATTGATCGAGTGCATTAAACTGTTTAACATTGACTTGTAGCTAGCTCTGAGACTTGCTCCATTCCCCTAGGTTTATTTTGTTCCATTTAGTTGCATTTAGTTTGCTTGAGGACAAGCAAATGTTTGGTTTGGGGAAGTTTGATGCGTGTATTTTATAAAGACTTTTTAGTCCATTTATGCACACATTTCTTTGTCGTTTAGGTGATATTTTATCACTATATGCCCCTATTTGGCTACTTTGTACTTTCATTACCATTTTGTAGGTACAAGCTGCATAGTAGCAGAAACCGAGTCAAAGCAGTCCACTTTGCATGCATTTAGGAGAATGGAAGGAGCGGGACAGGAGCTCTTGCCTTGGGAAGCGTGAAACCATTCCTCATCAAGCCAAAGTCATGACTCACATTACGTACTATGCCAGAAGACCTCGATCGAGTGCGCATTTGCTCGATCGAGGTGAGTTGGAGCCAGAAGACATCGATCGAGCTACATACTTTGCTCGATCGAGTAGAAGGAGTTTACCAGTTGGTCGATCGAGTAGATGAAATGCTCGATCGACTGATTTTCATGAATAAAAACCTCGATCGAGTGGTTATTTCCCTCGATCGAGTAGATTCTATTACGGGCTTTAAGTCTATTAGGTTAATTAGGTTAAGAGTCGTGTTATACACTATATATGACTCTTATTTACGTCATTAGTAGGGAGTAACCATTATTCAGTTTTGAATCATTCAGTAGTTAGCAGACATTAATCTTCCATTAATTCTGAACTTTTAATCTTTAGTATACATTCGGGTTATTCGTCGTGGATTGTTCTTTACGCCGGACTTGCTTAGATTGTAAACTACTTTCTCTCTTTTATTCTTACTTTCGTTTTCATCCTCATTACTGTTTTACTCGTCTTAATTAGTGTGTGTTATTGTTTATGCTATTTAACCACGATTTTATTATGTCTAGCGTCATATGTTTAATCGTCTTTGTTAGCATAGTTAATAGCATGAGTAGTTAATTCTTTTGTATGTTGGGATGAGGGAAACTGTAGTAGAGGCATGTTAGGATAGATTATTTTAGTTAGTCTTGAATTTGAGAATCGATCTTTGCAAATTAATTGAGGTCTAGTTGAATGAGTGCACGCAGGAGACTAGGCTAGGTAGTTAACCCCGACCTGGATCGAAAGATTGGAAGGGAAGGCTTGCTTAGAATTGATAGGTGACTCCTAAGAGGACGAGAGTTAATTAGGAAAATCCCTAGGGTGGTTCGAGACCGAGAGGAGAAAACCATTGCCCTTCTCATTGATAGATTGACTGACTTAGTTGACCCATAGATGTCGATACTGCAGTAGACCGAATCCTAGCATATTTCTCTTTGTATATCTGATTTATTTCATATTACTTTCTTCCTTTATTTCTCTTTCCTTTAATCTTATTTAGTTAGTTAAAACCATTTCAAAACCCCAGTTTGTTACTTGCAGATTTAGATTTCGGTTAATTAGTTTTCTCCCTGTGGAGATCGACCCTACTTCCGCTATCTTCTTAGTTAGTAGACTTAGGTTTTATTTTTGGTGTATAACGACCACATCACAAGCGGCTATGATGAAATTTCTTCCCCCGGAGTTATGCATCAACTTCCCTCCTCCACGTCCAAGAGATGACAACGCGGACGACGGGCACGGTTTTGGAGGAGCTCCCGTTACCCCCTTAGGTTAGTAATGTTTAATCTACCAAAGTTAGGAACCGTTGAATTTGTAAGCTTGTAAAAACAAAGTTGTATGAATTTGTTTAACATTTTATGTAATGAATTCTTTTTCCAATTTCCATCGGTCTTCCCTTTATTTTTATTGCCTTTTGTTGATTCCCCACCATGCGGTCGATGTGAGTATGAATTACCGCTTTGCGGTGAACGTATGTATTTTCTGTATTGCAGGTTTTGTTGAAATTTTCACCGTTTAAAACAATGCAAAAAACGCATTGTGGCTGGACAGCATGCTGCTGTTTCCAGCCACTAATACCTTAAGTACTGACGGAAATTCCGTCAGTAAAGTCAAGATTGACTTGACTAACTGACGGAAAAACCGTCAGGACAGTCAAGATTGACTTGACTTTCCTGACGGAATTTCCGTCAGTAAGGCAAGTCAATCTTAACTTTCCTGACGAAAATTCCGTCAGTAAGTCAAGTCAATCTTGACTTTACTGACGGAATTTCCGTCAGTACTGTCAAGTCAATCTTGACTTTCCAATCGAATTGACTAACGAAACTTCCGTCAGGAGCACAATTACTGACGGAAATTCCGTCAGAAGTCGCTTTTTCGTTACCAATTGAAGTAACGCGCTTTCCTGACGGAAATTCCGTCAGTAATGCAAATTACTGACGGATTTTGTCCGTCAGTTTCCCGAGTTCGTTTTGTAGTGATTGTTGATATTGATGATGGTTACTGTTGTGACGATGATTACACTGGTTTGGGGTGTTGTGTGATTACTATGATTACAATGGTTTGGTTATTCCGTTGGGAGACGGATTACACCCCGAGTTCGCCCCCGTAGTTATCTCGCCACGTGGGGGATGTGCACATCAATGTTTCGGGTTTGCCTTGTTGTTGTGAGATGGAAGTTCGACACATGTGCCTGCGGACCAGGGTCAATTGGTGGTTTTAATTGGTGGTTCTTTAGAGCAGGGATGGTAACCTGAGTCTGCTGAGGTGTCCGGTGCTGTGGCCCTCCGGTTTCTCTTCTCCTCGTGCTTATCTTGTACGTTGGTTGGTATATGCAAATACTGACCCTCTACTATTTTACATAACTATTGTGATTCATTGGGGATGGTGAGCAGGTGATCACAGGTAAACGATAGTGTTGCGTGGGATCGAGGATGGGATCACCATGTTGAGTCTAGCTTCCGCTTTTCAGTCTTGGAGTCTTGAACATTTTTATTTAGTAATAGTACTTTATCTTGTGTTGAGTTTGGATAATTGGTCAGATGGTATGCCATTTGTTTTGGGATTTTGTTTTGAAATTTAAACATTGATTAATAAACATTGTTTCTTTATTGCTTGTTTTGATATCTACTACCTCGGGCAACCGAGAAGGTAGCACTCCATATGATAAGGGGTTCTTGTAAGGCACCTTACTGTATGAGGGTGTTACAAAGTGGTATCAGAGCGATCGATTTTGGAACCTAAAACTAATGAACCTAATGAACTAGGAGTGTCTAATAAAATAAACTCAGGTAGGAGTCATAAGATGCTACCGCAAGGATTCGGGAGACATCCCAGAATCGCACTCTTGCCCCTATAACTCTTACTTGGTTACCATGAGAAGTGTCGGGGCGTTATGTGTATTTAATATTTTTCATATGTGCATGTTGAGAATATGTGACATGGAGGTGGATGTAAAATGGAGTTGAGTAGTGATTATGGCATGTGTGTATCACATGAGATCACTGGTATGGAGGATGTGGTGATATGTGAACTACATGAGATGTGGTACAATTATATGTTGCGCATAAAATATGATGGCATGATAATGAGCTTATATGAAATGGATTATGTATGAATGATGATGATTGTAGACATGATGATATGTTATTGCTAACAAGCATGTTATATGTGTGATTACATGAGATTATGTAGTATGTATGAATAGTGGAAACTTTGACTTGAGATTATGCTTATTTATTGATAATCGTGTTAAAGGTATGCATTACGCGTGAATATGAATTGAACTGTTGTGTTCAAGTATGAGAAAAAGATATCATATGTTATGTATGCATGTGTGCGTGAGTAATTTTTGTACGAGGACTATATAGTTGCATGACTCGACCGAGTGGGGGCAGGGTACTCGAAAGAGTAGTGGCTACTCGACCGAGTACCTTTACACGCGATCGAGTGTGGGAAGTTGATGTGAATATTTAAGTGCTGAAAATAGTGACTCGATCGAGCGCATAATGACACTCGGCCGAGCATGAGCAACTCGACCGAGTATCATTATGACTCGACCGAGTAGAGGTCCCTGTATATTTTGGACGGATACTGTTTTAGGTCACTCGACCTAGTGTATGTTGACACTCGACCGAGTGTGTGTGACTCGACCGAGTGCCTTTTTGGACTCGATTGAGTGAAAATCCCTGTATGTTTAATTAGAATTCGGTATTTGGTGTAATTGACCGAGTACCTGTAGTACTCGATCGCGTGAGATCGACTCGGCCGAGTGACTTGTTGCACTCGACCGAGTATTTTTATGTCAGGACCGTAATCAGTTTTTGACTGTACGCTTGTGCTTACGTTTGCCATTCTTATTAAAGATACCATGCATGCTACAAGATCTAGTGCGTTAGCTAAAACTGCAGGGTTCAGTGCTCAGGAGGTTGCTAGACTCGTCGAACAAAACAAGGCGCTTACTGAGGCCTTTAAGAGTGTGGGTGGTAATCGAGAAGTGGTAGTTAATGCTACTACCATAATAAGCACTGCCATCGCCTGTCACCGACCCACTACCTATGAGGGTACCGGTACGCCACATCTGTTAGATGATTGGCACCGTGAGATAGAAAGCATCTTCGAGGCCGTCGACTGTCCAGCGGAACTATGAGTTGAGCAAGCCGCGTTCTACCTAAGGGGTCACGCGGGGAAATGGTGGTTCAGAGAAAGGACGGCCATGAAGCAATTCTTTGTGGGTGAAGGAGAGGCGGCGATTCCTTGGAGGGATTTCAAGAAAGAGATGATGCTGAAGATTTTTCCTGAGTATGTGAGGGGGAAGCTGAGGTTCGAATTCGAGATCTTTCGAATGGCTCAAGAGATGCCCGTAACGGAGTACTACAACAAGTTCATGGAATTGGCAAGCTATGCATGTAATACTCTTTATTTATGTGTGTTGGCACTCGGCCGAGTACGTCTTACTCGACCGAGTGGATACTATACTCGGCCGAGTAGAGTCTACTCGACCGAGTAGGTTGGTCCGTCGTCTAAATTAGCATTCTGTTCTTGTGTACTCGGCCGAGTGAGTTAAGCACTCGACCGAGTAAGTTGTACTCGATCGAGTACATGTTGCACTCGATCGAATACGACGTGTTTCGAGGGTTTCAGACGAATGATTAAGGATTAATAAGAGGGATTAGGTTTCATAATTATCATTACGTTTCACAGCAAAACCCTCTTTTCTCTCTCAAAAACGATGTATAACTCTTCAAGAACATCCTTAATCTTTCCGTGCTGGATCTGATCTATCGCTACTTCGTTGATTGCATTGATATGTATCTTTTATTTGAGATTTGAATTTACTTAAATAAACCCTAATTGATTTAAGGGAAAGGGAAACAAGGGTTAGTATTAATTATGTTAATTGCATGTTTAAGGGAAGAATTCATAAAAGAAGACTATTGATAGATTGATTGTGATTTGCTGCGGATTTGCGAAAAGGTAGGATTTTCCTACTCAGTATTTGTGTTGCTAATTGATGAGATGATATTGTTATTGTGATATTGATTATGTTATGATTGTTGATATTGATGATGGTCACTGTTATGGCGATGACGGAGTTTGGGGTGTTGTGATGGTTACTATGGTTTGGTGATTCCGTTAGGAGACGGATCACACCTCGAGCTCGCCCCCGTAGTTATCCTGCTACTTAGGGGATGTGCACATTAATGTTCCGGGTTTATCTCGCTTCGGTGAGATGGAAGATCGACGCATTTGGCTGCGGTCCAGGGTGAATTAGTGGTTTTTGTAGAGCATGGATGGTAACCTGAGTCTACCGAGGTGTCTGCTGCGGTGGCGCTCCAGTTTCTCTTTCCCTTGTGTTTATCTTTTACGTTGGTCGGTATATACGAATACTGACCCCTTTACTATTTTACAAAACCGTTGTGATCCATTGAGGGATGGTGAGCTGGTGATCGAGGATGGGATCACTGCGTCGTGTCTTAGCTTTCATCGAGTAATTAGAGCCTTATACATTGTTTCGTTTCTATTATTTTAACGTTTGTTGAATTTAGATTGTTGGTCAGACAGTATGCCATCTGTTTTGAGGACATGTATTTGAGTCAAACTATTTATTAAATAAGTATTGTTTCTTTATTTCTTGTTTTGATATGTACTACCTTGAGCAACCAAGATGGTAGCCCTCCCATGTGCTAAGATGGTTTTGTAAGGCACCTTGGTGTATGAGGGTGTTACAAAGTGGTATCAGAGCGATTGATTTTGGAACCTAAAATCAATGAACCCAATGTATTAGGTGTAACAACCCGAAAAGTACCCAATTTTTCTAGTAAAATATTTTACGAATACTTTTCAGCAAAGTTAAGTTTTAAAATAGAATTTATTGTTTCGAGTCGTATTTGGAAATTCCGAGTTCGTATTTGGAATTTCTGCGAGATTTCATGAGAATCCCGTTTTAAGTCATCTTTGACTTTTCTTGACCTTTAAGTCGTCTTTGACTTTTCTTGACTTTTTAAAGTCGTCATTGACTTTTCTTGACTTTTAA